>JAHWFO010052114.1:39432-99330 GCA_023313115.1 Rhysida immarginata | reverse complement strand
TATTGAATTATCCATAACAGATGCTGAAGCGAGTGATGCCGACATGTTCATTAGATTTATTATGAAAAAAAAAGCGGGTACCCAAGATGCAACGTCGTACTAGCCCAACGCGCTAAGCTAGCTTAAGAAACTGGCCTAGATAAGCTAGCTTATGTGAAACATGAGCTAGCTTATGAAAGGCCAACTTTGTTCGCACTATTGTTTAGGCTAACTTAAGCACGTTAAGCTAGCTTAACTTTGTAGTGAGGACGGGGTATTATAGTTTAGGCGCAAATAAGTGTTTTATTAGACGTGGCAACTATGGAATAGAATTATTCCATTATTTTGACGCGTAGTTGTATGTTTAAATTCTATATTGTATGATACAATGTGAACTGTAAAAAGATTTTTTTCCTTTTTCTCCAATTTAAAGAATTATTATTATTTCGTCTTTTCTGCAGGAGAAGATGAAAGCACAGCTTTATACATACAGTGGTGTTCATTTAATGTTAGATGATAATACTGCCACTGAGGCTGTTTCATTGATTAGCGGTGTAGTAAATATGTTCATACCTATTTCTAGTTTTCCGCAAGATCCTAAAAAAGTCTTCACGACAGAGAGATGTGTCTTCACTACTTTCACTCCTGGTAAAAGCTGCTCATAAACAAAACGAAATTTATTAACAATATTACTGATAAATTTTTATTTTAATAAAGGTTAAAAATCTCATGATATAGAAGTATAACATTTTAGAATTTTTCTACAATATGACAATACATTATTAACATTCTGCTGTGAATAATAAGAGCAAATGCGCTGGTACTTCTGAATTGGAATTCGAACAGTTTTTGCACTACGGACTTGCAATTATTTAGCCTTTATAATAGTTTATTCATTTGGATGCCAAAAGAACTTTCTAATAAATGTGATTTCAGATAGGAAGGCGGGTTTTCCCTATGGCTATCGAGAGGACGATAGTGTCAGCTCGAGCAGTAAACACGCATTTGCCATGTATGTCTTTTTTGACAAACATGCTCCTGGCTCATGTATTATAAAAAAGAAAGTTGGCCAAAGAGCAAAGACAGTAAAATGCAAGGTTCACCAAAGACTAGATTTATTTGAAGATGGGGAACTAAGATCAGAAACCAATTAGAGCGAATCATCCCAATGAGGGAGTCCGGCGAGATGAACATATAAATAGCAGAGCCCACTAAGTATTGAAAAAATATGAAGGATTACAGCACCCGGCAGAAACCTCCATCCGAATTTCACTCGAAAATAAAATTAAATTGTTTTAGGCAAGAACCTGACATTTCTTCTATGGAGTTATAGAGTCGTTTAACTGTAAGAAGACGACTCAAAGGTGAGGATTTCCCAGAATTTGACGTCGGCTGGGCAACGAGACATACTGGGAATTAAAGTTCCCACTACAGCGCGGACTGCAGACAGCGTTATTGCACGGATAGTGATGAAACTTTATTAGTGCATACGGTTGCCACCAGGGAAAAAGTGACGCCCTATGCAAAAGTCCAATGCGTAAGCAAACAACCAATCTCCAGAGCATTGCAAGAATGCTGATGTTAACAGACAACAGTATTCATGCAAGATGGTGCAGCACTGCATATGGGTCGCCCATTAAAAAAAAAACTTCTTCGTACCCACTTCGGCGATGAACGTGTTCTGTCGAAACACTTTCCGAATGCGTGGCCTGCCTGATCATGACATCTTAATCCATGTCACTTCTGGCTGTGGAGAACACTGAAGGGTAATCAAGGAGGCATACGACCTTGGCAGAACTGAAATCCAATATCATTCATCATGTTGCAGCCATTTCACGGAAAATATTTCGTGCTACTTTTGAGCACGCTGTCCTACGCTTCCAGCATGTCATCGACTCAGAGGGTGAGCTTATTGAACAGTCCCACTAGCAGTATTTCAGTAGTGCATTATTACTGTCTGTGGATGCTCTTGAAACGAAACTTTTTTTCCTCTGGTGGCAACCGTATGCACTAACATATTTTCTCTTTCCCAAGCTATGGATAGTCTATACGCAAAGTCTCATCATTATCCGTGCAATAACGCAATTTTGAAGTCAGGAACTTTAATTATAACCATCCGGCACGTGTGACAACCTGTATGCGAATAAATAGTAACACAAGTACGCAATAGTTCTCAATAAAGTTAACACCAATTCAAGTAATCAAGTCCTAATGAATATTGTAATTAATGCTAAGAAGTTTTTCGTTACACAAGCAGTAATAAGAGTATACACGTGGTTCTGAAAAGTCGTTGTATTGTGTCTCTTAATGAAGAAAATAGAATCTTTATAATATATTTCACCTTTATATACCCGACCTCTTCAGATTGTGATGATGATGATAATAGAAGCTGCTTTTTTAAAATAATAAAAAATGCTTGTATCTTCTTCAGTAATAAGAGAACTTCTGGAAAATGTGGACGACAACCACGAATGCACCATTATACTACAAGGCCATATCCAAACGAGGCTCCACTAGAAGAACGTAATCGAACGTCACATGGATTTTCTCCTATTCCGGTTTAAGGAATCAAGACAATGTTTAACTGACCATCTTGACTACTAATCATTCGATATCTGATTTTTTTCATCTGCACGATTGGCTGAACATGCCTAACTGACCCATAAACGCAAGTTTTAATGGCTTGCCATTTGTCCAACCAGTCAAATGGAGTAGTGGTGCGAGCACTGCTGTGGTACTTGCCAGGCGAGTTCGCACTGTTTAGCGAACTACGATGACTGTCTGCATAAGTCTGGTGTTTTCATAACGTTTTATTAATGACTGCACATCTGTATTTTCAAATAAAGATTTACGCAAGTACAAAGTCTAATTATTCAAGGATACAGTAAATAGCGATCAGGCACAAGTATTTCTCTCATTTACTGTTCGATCAATTTTTCCTAGAATTTTTTTTAACTGTATTCAAATTCAATACAGTATGATCGATGTGAACTGAAAAGAAAATCGATTTAATAATTAGTTCATTTTTAAAAAGCTAAATAAATAACTTACTTTGTTGCTTAAATATTTAGCTGAGCTGATAAAATTATTTGCAAAATTAGAAGTTTTCCATAATGTATTTGCAGGTGTTCTTTTCAATAACTTCAAAAATTGAATATCGCATATATTCGGAAGTTTCATTTTTTTTTTGAATTTTTCTTTTTCGCCAACCAAGCTTATAGAATCTCCACAGAAAATTATATTTGGAAATTGGACAGATTTGTTTTCGCTAATGAAAATATTAGTGAGTATAGGTTCACTCCAATAGAATTTTATACTCGAATATGATCCATATATGAATGTAAAAATACAAGCAACCATAAAAATACCCATTGGTGTTGGAAACATAGATATCTTCTTTTTATATACTTCCTTTAATGGAATAGCTTTGTTCTCTTTAGAATTTGTCAAAATTCGATTCATCAAAGCTCTGACGTTTTTATAAAGAGGATTATGCCTCGGATATTTTTTATGTGGTTTACTATAATTTTTAGCATCCACAATCATTTGATAAGCATCAAAAATCGTTAATACGGACCATCCTAGATACAGTCCTAAATTTCCGGCTATGTCAATAAATAGAGATGTTAAATCATATGGACTTCTTTCTTTAACCTCTGAAATATCTATGGACTTCGATAACGTAATTCTTAGATGACATTTCGTTTTATCTTTCATTCTTGTCACCGAAGGAAAATACTGAAAAGTGAGATGATTACATCTTCTATTACAACGGCAAGTCTTTTCGTAGTCCAAGCGTAGATAATGAGAAAGCATTTCAGAGTAAACTGAAAAATTGAAATTCTCTCCTGGTTGGCAGTCAGGAAGGTCCTTATCGTTTGTCATAAATGGTGTTCTGTAAAAATGAAATAAACAAATGAATCTGTGATTGTCAAAATAATTTAAATCTTACGGACGGACAGTTAAATATTGCTAAGGATTTATTGCTGATTAAAAATAGTGGAAAACTTAGGAAAAATTCTATGCCGCTTCAGAGATCAGCTGGAAATGATATATTTAACAGTTCTTGATAAAAGGTACAAGTAATACTAACATTTCTTTACTCAAGTACCATCATATCGGGTGAGGGAAAAAAGAAAGTAAAAAGGTTAAAAGGGCTAAGAGTGAGAATAAAAAAAAGAGAAAAAAGGGAATAAGGGAGGAGGGAGAACGAAGGCTAAAGGCAAAATACTATAAATTTATAGATTTTTATTTGTCGGTGGTTGCTACTGTGCTGTAGATAATTCCAAACAAATCGAAAGCGTGCACTACTAAAGAGACTGCAGGTTTAATGTAGTTTCTGGGTGCTCTTCAGTCACGTGATTCGAGCTGGTTCTCGATTCCAGACTGCACGTGCCGTTCTAACATACAAATGGAATAAAATTGCATTGTATAAACCAGTCATTATAACACTTAAAAGATATTAAATTATTGATTTCCTCACTGCTCCAGAAAGAGCGAAAACGATCCACGAACGATGGCTTTCTTTCATTAAGGGATGAAAAAGCTTTGTAATATTAATGTTATAATTAATATTACGGAATTAAAATCACAATATTGACATAATTTCTACAAATTCACATAAAAATTTAAGATATATTATTTTTTACTGATCACCCGTTTCAACACACCTAGTACGTGTATTGCGCAGTTCCAAAATTCGGTACTAGGCCTAGCGATTAATCGCAGAAACATCGATGTTTTTTTTTTATGTATCGTACGAACAGTTTCTAGATTGTGATGTTTTTTTTACATAATCAATGTTAGCGCGACCAGTAAAATTTCACCTTTTTAAGGAATATTTGGTATGAAGTTTAGTAATCCCATCAATTTACTTAAAAGTTCATTATTCAAATCAATATTTCCGTCTCTCCACACTTTTATAAGCTGTGGGACTATATGAAATATATTTACGTCTCCTTCGCGGATCACAAATTTCTCTGGGACCAATAGTCCTCGAGATATTGTCCAAAATTCGAATTTACAAAATATCGTGTATCTCGAAAATGGCGAATCACAGCAAAATAGAATCAAAACAGTTTCATTGCACACACGCACAGAACCTTCTAACCCATTCGCCATTTCACTCCCTCCTCCCTTTTTTTCTTAAGCTAAATTCCTAGTCAACAAAGAAATGCCTGAAAATGAAAAATAAATGAATAAATAAAAGATTGCATTTTTTTAAGGAAAGACTACGTCCCATTATTATTATTTTATGACACACAAAGGCGAGGACGGTGTGGTCAGAGCGCTCTCTTTTATACTCCCTCCTTCGTAAGAGTGGAGCGATGCCCTTTAACTGCCCTTGCCCCTAATAAATTTTTGTATTGACTGTGCGAACGCAGGACCTAATTAAAAGTTAAAATTTAGAAGAATGTTGGTAAATCTCACTTATACCCAATTTATGATCCACAGGCACACCTCGGATGGGATAATGAGTGGTGGTTCGGCTCAATGTGTGGTTGCATTGAGGCTTTAAATCTGATCGTTTGTTGGCTTTTCCCAAGAAGACAGGAGCAAATTATAAAGTAAACATTTAAGGTGCGTCTGAAAAGTTTAAAGAAACATGTTTTTGTTCTAAAGAAAAAAAGACTATTGAAGGTACATACACGTGCTTTAATTACTGGCTGTACAAAGCACTTAAAAGAAACTCTTGAAAATATTATTCACGAAAACATAATAGAAATAAAAATATTTAACAAAATGGAATTTTGCGTGTCTCAAAAGTTTAAAGAACGACAGAAAAAACATTGCATGAAATATACAATGGCTCAAATTGAACAACCATTTGCCTTGATTGTTTCAAATACTCTGCTCGGCATTGAGTTTATGAGGTTGAACAATGCGTCTGGTCTTACGTTGTATCATGCATCTTCAATTGCTGTTTTCAATTCATCAATCGAAGAAAATTGACCTCCGCCGGCAAAAAATGCACGAGACATGATTCCCCATAGATACTCTATGGGGTTAAAGTCTTGGCTTCTTGGGGGCCACGTCATAACGTGAATATTTTGTTTTCTGAACCACTCCATTGTTGATCGTGAAGTATGGATGCTGGCGTTATCGTGCTGGAACACGAATTCCGGGCCACACAAATGATCACAGGCGGGCAACAGATACTGTGTAAGTGTTTCTTGTTATGTCAGCGAATTTTCTCTTCCACTGATGAAAGCCAAATTGGTGGTACCGTTGAATGTGAAGCCGCCCCAAGCCATGACAGAACCACCTCCTTGTTGTCTTGAGTAAAAGGTCCTCGGTTCCTGTCGTAGGTCGTGCAGTATGACGTCCACCCATCAGGACCATCCAAGTTCCACTTCTTTCAATCACTAAACAACACCGACATCCATTCATCTTTCCAAGCCATGTGCTCTTGTGATCAACGTAGCCTGCCTTGAATGTGCTTGGCATTCAGAGGTGGTTTCTTCATCATTTTTTGGTTGACAACATGCCCACTCGCAATTATTCGCCGGTGTACAATGTCCTTCGATATGTTTAACCCAGTCACGTTTTGTATCTGGCGAATAGAAAGATTTTGTGTGGCTGCCAGTCGTACAATGCGTCTGTCATCGTAAGTTGAGGTAACTTTGGGACGACCGGATCGTGGTTTTTTGTGGAACGATGAACTCCTCTTCAAGACATTATAAACCCCTGCTGTGGATTTTCCAGTAATTGTGACAATATCAGCAACAGATAGTCTGTTGGCTTTCAACCACCAGATTTCAGCCACTTCATCGGTTGTGAATTGAGATTGCCGAGGCACTGTCGTAGGTCAATTGTGAGTGGAAGAAAACCTTTCTTTGAAAAAAAAATGACTAACTGTGCAACACTTGTCACTTGCAAATTTACATATTGGACGTCTCCATTCAGCATCTGAGGGTAGTTCTTTAAACTTTTGAGACACGCAAAATTCCATTTTGTTGAATATTTTTATTTCTATTATGTTTTCGTAAATAATATTTTCAGGAGTTTCTTTTAAGTGCTTTGTACAGCTAGTAATTAAAGCATTTGTATGTGCCTTCAATAGTCTTTTTTCTTTTGAACAAAAACATGTTTCTTTAAACTTTTGAGACGCACCTTATTAACAAGGTAAAAGTAGAATGTACATGTATAAGATGTATAAAGGTCTATAAAATAGACAAAGGTATAATGAAGAATTTATTCAATGATGCTAAATTATGTGCATCAGGCAGATAAGTTAATTAATTAAAATTCATTATAGTTTATATTTCATTAATTCATTTATGGGGAAATCTAAGATATAAAACTCCATAATAGTTTAAGTAGTTTTCTCTTCATTTAAATGATAATTACTCTAGTATTTTAGAAAGGGAATATTTTTAATGATAATTATCTATGATGACCATAACGAAGTAGAGAACGAGCAAATGATTGCATATTACCCGGCTTTCTGATCGCTTCTTAGCTGCGGTGAGATGGAATGGTGGGTGGGAGGGTCTACTCCTGGCTCCGCGTTTCTACGGCCTAACTTATAATCGCATCCAAACAAATGATAATAACATGGATAATAATATCATTTTATTTTTCTCTTTGTATTTGGTCGAATAAACTGATAAACGTAAGTAAGCTAAATAATAATGATTATAAACTGGAGATGCTCTCCAAGCATAGGTAATGATTATTCGATTGAAAAATGTAAGGAAAATAGCCCAATTGGTAGAGGCTTCGGCCATGATAGTCGAGGTTCCTGGTTCGAATACTGGTCGCAGAATTTTTCTTTCCATTTTTCAATCGAAAAATCATTACGTATGCAAGCTGTTGTGAATGGTTTCACTCAACTGAAAGTTGAGTGCTTCATGCTGTTTGTTGATAACTCAATCGGCATCCGCTCTCGCTGTCTCTCCTCCTTCGGTCTCGGTTTCAGACAAGTCTCTTTATCTTCACACGCTAGAAGAACGGAAAAACTAGTTTTCTTGGAGAAGATGTAAACTGAATTAATCACATGACTCTAAAAATTGATTAACATTCGGAGGGTCAATAAGAATAATCTCCACCTCCGATGCGTGGAAACTTAACAATCATATGATGACAGATTCAATTTAGGGCCGCAATTCAGGGAGAGGAATGTGAACAAGTACACTCGACCTGACAAAGCATACATTACAACTATTCCATGTCACCAAATATGATTGTTCGGTAACTTGAATTCAAATTCCAAAGAAGAAATTATAGCTCATGGTTTTCTATGTTCAGAGTCCTATTAATCGTTGGAAATATTTTAAAATTATAATAAAGGAAGATAATAAACATTCTAAAAGTGGGATAAGGTTGATTGAAGAATAGCGCGAGTTTCATTAAATTTTTGTCCAATGAATAGTTTATTTAGAGAAAAATGATTCGATAGAAAATTTATTATAACATCTTCACTCGCAGAGGTTAAAGCTTATAGCAATTCGGACGCTCATGCCGTCGTTGACATGAAGTTTGTTATTACATTTTTTCTGTAATTTACTGTAGGTTGAGTTCGAATGGTCTTCTGAATAAAAAATAAGATATTTTATAAAAAATGGGAACGCCACATAACAATTGGTCAAAATCCCGACAGATAGCCTACTATCGAAAAATCAAATTTACCGATAATTTATACCCAATCTTCATATAAATTTCATTTATACCCATTCCAATAGTCAGTTTCTCATATCACACAATTCCGCATTTGTCATTGGCAAATGAAACAATTTACTTAACAAAAGTAAACAATTAAAATCTCTCGTTTTAAAACAATATAACACAGTGTTGACTAAATTAACAGTACTTGATAAAGTTTTAAATTTATAAATTTTCAAATTTTTAAATTTAGAATTTTCCTTGGATGTTAACAGAAGTGACCAATAATGGGTCGTTGTCTAAAACGTGTCTCAAAATGAGCTGACATTTTAATTTTTTAATAAAACAGATTTTTCATGGGAAATTTTATAATGCTTTTCGCTTTATTAGAAAGTAATGAGGCGTATAGGAATCTTAAAGTGCAATATTTATGGCTAGTAATGAGTCACAAACACTTTGTAGTAAACAATAAAAGACTTTATTAATGACAGTAAAAAGAAACTAGAACGCAAAACGTATTCTATGGTTAAACATGGTAGAAGTTAAATTATATGCTAACAAAAGAAAATATGAATTCAAGTACACTGGTGGACAAAAGTTTGGGGTAAGTGTGTTTTCTAAGAAAACAATTATCTAGAGATTTTATTGTTATACCACCTTTTAAGTTACTATTAAATATATCAAAATTGACAATTGAAAAATTGATCTTTTAATTTGTTTTTAAGTTACATGCAAATATGCAAACTGAACTGGTCAAAAGTTTGGGGTAACAGGTAAATAACTGATATTTTTTACAGTAAAGTGCATGGATATTTGTCCATTGATTTTTTGGAATGTGAAGAAGTGTCTTCAGATGATTTTTGATGAGAAACGAAGGAAATTCATGCATTGTATGCTCAACACAAGAACTTCAAGCGAGAAGCTGAAATTGCTGATGTTGGCTACAATACAGTAATCAGGGCAATTAAAAATGAAAACAGGAAGACAGGAAAGAAGATGGGAAACCCATCTGCACTTACAAGACGGACAAAATCTAGCATAAAACGCCATGAGAGAAGAGAAATTGCAGCTGGCCACATTGTAAACAGTATGCGCATCGAAGTAAATCTTGATTTGAAGGCTTCAAGCAGAACCATAAGGCGTGAATTGCAGCGTGAGAACTTTCACTATGAAGTTATTAAAAAATCACTACCATTAATACCAAAAAATAAAATAGCAAGACTTCAATTTGCTCAGAAACATATCATGAGAAGACTGATTTTGGGTTGGTGGTATTTTCTGATGAAAAACGATTTTTCCATGGATGGACCTGATAACATGTGCAGTTATGTTAAAAAACAAGGCCAAAAACCAATTGCTCTGGTCAGACATAAGCACCAAATGGGAGGAAAAGATGTGATGCCATTAGGTGCCATTTCAAACACGGGTCACCTGAAGATAAAAGTAATTGAGGGCAAATATACGGCAACCAATACTTAGAAGACCTTCAGAGCACATCCATTCTTTTCTGCAAGAGACACTACAGACAAAAACAATGGGTATGGCAGCACGACAATGCATCTATCCACACAGCACGAATTTTTACTGAATGATTTTCCACTAACAAAGTTCGTACACAAGACTGGCCGGCAAGGAGTCCCGACCTCAACATTATAGAAAATGTTTGGCATCTTATGAGCCAGGATATTTATGCTGACTAACAGTATTCAACTCTTATGCAGCTAATCAATGCAATTGAGGCCTCCGCTGTTAAAATAGCACCAAACACTATCAAGAAGTTATTTTCATCAATGACAAATCGTCTTCTTCAAGTTATAAAGTCAAATAGCGGTCAGATTTCATATTAATTTCCTTTAGTTTTGATATCTTGATGATTATTTACCTGTTACCCCAAACTTTTGACCAGTGTAATTTGCATTATTTGGATGTAACTTAAAAACAAATTAAAAGATCAATTATTCAATTGTCAATTTTGATATATTCAATAGTAAGGAAAAAGGTATCATAACAATAAAATCTCTAAATAATTGTTTTCTTAGAAAACACACTTAGCCCAAACTTTTGTCCACCAGTGTACTCACACTGTCTCGCACTAGTATTAGTACAAAATGAATAAATTACTCAATGGAGTGGTAATACAGCCGTGGCGACTCGCTATGCACAGTTAACAGCCTAGACGCATCGTTCTGCAGCTAAAATATACAGTTATGGAGAAAGACAGCAGAGATTGTACCGTCCGAACGAAATAGGCTTCGTAGCCAAGCCTAAACATGGTGAAATTGCAAACAAACGAGCGACGGGTCGAAATCAACATTGACATCCATGTAACGTGGGGACCGCGTCAACAAACTCGTAATTACAATTGCTTAGGTACTATCTCAAGGCTGAAGCAATAAGAAAGAAACACTAGCAAAGTGAGTGGCCATCGTGGACTGCACAATGGAGAAGAGAAATGGAGAAATGTAGTCGCAAGACCAATGGGGAAAGAAGATGGCGAGAGAATGTACTACGCAATTAAAAAAATAGAACACTGATTGCGCAACAATCAGACCGTACAACATCTCGCGACCGAGTTAAATAATTGCGAAGGAAATCGCCGCACGAGACCAAGAACACGCATCATGCGCGTTCGAAAAAAGAATTTGGCGACAACAATGATCCACGCGCTACAACAATGAATTGATTTATTATAATTACAGACTGTGATTAAAAATAATATTTTAAATAATAAAAAAATATTATACTCCACTACGAGATTTAGTGCATAAATTTGCGATTTCCCGAACAAATCCCCCTGTGATTAACTTGGGAGCAGAGTAAAAAAAAAAATTAAACATTTAGTCTGGTGAGATCTCTGCATTTATTGGTCTGACTATTGTGATATAGATTGTATTATAAAAGATACATCTTGTTGTTAAGAACCCCTTTCATCCCACCTAAAGTAATGCGCACAATAAGAGCTAACAAGTTCGGCTAAAAAAAAATTAAACTTATATATACAGAAAAAATAACGAACTAATTGACTCTACTGTCCCACTGGGACAGAGATAAATGGTCCCAAAGCTTATGTAATACGGGGGCAGGAAAAGGATTGGTGAATACATCTGCCGGCATGTCTGAGGACGGGCAGTAGTTGAGTACCACATTCTGGAGATAGCTTTCCCTCGAGATAAAATTATGCAATCTTATAATGTTTCTCGCCCTACTCTTGGATCCCAACGTACTTAGACATGCGATTGCGGATGTTGAATCTGTATAAATAATAGTTGAAAAGGTGGTGTAATCCCCCTGTCCGATTTGAGTAATCAGGTCCCATAACCATCGGAACAACCTCACGCACTCGGATATAGCAATTACTTTAGCCTCACAACTGCTGAAGGCGACAGGACGCTGTTTCTTTGAACACCAACTAAGCGTATTTTGACCCACTTTAATAAGAACACCAGAATATCTCTTACTTTGTGGCGTAACGCTCCAGCTAGCATCAACGTATGCACACTGTCACGTGCTGATTGAGACTTAAATTAATTAAGCTTAATACCAACAATAATGCTAAGTATACCGACAGGTGCAGCTGTGTCAGGGAGAAAAAGAAGGGATAACAATTATTACGAATAAATGACTTTAATAATCTTAATGAAGCACATGTATTTGAAACTTTTGAGTTCATTGACTAATTAACAAACAATTACCCGGATGGGCTAATTAGAGAAGTATAGATCAAACAGTTTAATTGATAACTTCTAGATTTTTTTTTACAAAATAAGTCGAGTTGCTTGAAGTGGTACTGGGTCCCTTGGCCGCGGTCCACTCCACTGGTCACTGCTATCCTAGTTATGAGTGTTCGAAGCTGAAGCTGTGATATGTCGAAAGGTTGTAACTGTCACCATTAAAAGGTTTGTCGACGAGAGAGGCCGACCTAGGGCATGAATAGAGTTCAGACATTAATGGACGGTCAATACCCTACCCAGACCCAATCAGCTTTCCTATCACTATCACTAAAACACTGTCCTTAACTCTTAAACTTAATTCAATCAATTGCCTACCCCACAATGGCATATCCCAAGCCAAGCGCGGCCCACTGCCCGAGATCTCGTTTAGCGAGCACGCACTTGCAATAACTGGATGGTCCACGGGGGCCAGAGAGATTCCCTCTCGGAGAGAAGAATTAGTATTAGAATTCACACTGGGGGGGCGGCGGCGCGGCCTCGATGTCCTCTATGGCATCAGACACACTCGAAACCAAAGGCTTATTCGGTGCACCTCGTTCGCAATGGTCAGTCAAATCAGTCCTCGTTTCGGACGTCGATAAATCACTAGTCAAAAGAGACGAATTCAATTTTCCATCGTCCATCGATTTGGCCGCATGCGCTTTAATGGAATCACTGTCGCGCGGAACGAAAGTACGTCTACCGGCTACTCGCTCCCTATTCCACTCAGGGTTACTGGCAATCCAATGATATGCTTTATATCGCGTCACTGGAAAGATTGCCTTCCCGGGCAATGTCTCTCTCGTGCAATTAATAACAGTTCCACTCCTGGTTTCATGGCTATCTTGAATCACACAGTTCACTCTCGGGTCATTGTCCTCCCAAAATACGGATTTCTCTTACCTGATAAAGGGTTCCGACGATATCTCCGTGGATTTGTCGAAAGAACGCCAGCTGAGAAACGTCGCTGTTTCCTCTCCTTTGTCGGCGTGGATACTTCGCGGGCGTGCTCTTCTGAATCCTTCGCGGCCGCTCTTTTAGGCTCCGTTTTCTTTCTTACGTGCCTCAGTTGTCTTGCCGCTCGAACACACCAATTCCTCTTCTCCACTTTCTTCCGACCTTTTACGTTGTTTTGCAAATCCACTCTGTCTTCTTTTTCTCTTTCAAAACATATCGTTTTTTCCTTTCTTCCTGTTGGTCGCTCTCTCCTCCAATAAAAATATGGGGTATTAAATGGGAAAGAGTTGCTGGATTATGGCTGCGTGTAGCGTAGTATGGTAGTGTTAAAATGTGCGCGAGTCTGGTTGGTGTAGCTTGTTTGTTTTTTTTTTTGTTTTTTTTGTATACAGGGTGTTTCAAAATTATGTACAATAAATTTAGTGACATATTCTTCAGGTCAAAAGAAGACGAAAATGTTCTATAGCACTTTGTCTGGAAACGATTTGTTTGCGAGTAATCCAATATCATACAGTAGGGAAGCACGGTAGTTAGCGGACGATATTTTAGCAGTTCCAGCGTTTCGACCCAACACTAGGTTGAGTGGTTTGTTCCATTTAAACCTGCTTTAGGGTTGTTCCATTAGTTGTGTACGGTTGTTTCCATTACTGTAGTTTCACTACTGTACATCCACTAGGAATATCAGTTTCAGAACGTTTGCGTGCTTTGACATACGCATTACGATTTACGTAAAAAAAAAAAGTCATGTACACGCATTCCAGTGCAGAATACACTGACATGCACCTAATGTATGGTCTTGCGGACGGAAATGCCGTGGAAGCAAGAAGACTCTACCAAGAACGCTTTCCGAATAGACGTTTGCCAAATAACCGAACATTTGTATCTGTCGACAGACATTTGAGGGAGCGTGGTTCATTTGGCCGTCAAACAGGACAAGGGCGGCCTGTAGCACATTCTCCGGATGAGGAGGATGTGATAATTGACATCATACATGATGAACCACAGACAAGCACCCGTCGTATTTCTTCCATGGTACACATTCCGCACTCATCTGTTTGGCGCATTCTTCACCGTCAGCTTTTGCATCCATACTACCTGCAACTGGTTCAGGCACTGAACCCAACGGACTATCCACACCGATAACGATTTTGCCAATGGATACAACGTCGTCATGCTGCAGACCCTAGTTGTCTCAGCCAGATACTTTTCACGGACGAAGCAACCTTCACCCGGACAGGAATCGTAAATTCTCACAACCAGCACCATTGGGCAGATGCTAACCCGCATGTTACCAGAGCTCGAGCGCATCAAGAGCATTTCTCCGTGAACATTTGGTGTGGAATTGTCGGAAATAACTTAATTAGCCCTTATGTGTTGCCGCCACGATTGACTGGGCGAACGTATCTTTTGTTTCTGCAGAATGCATTGCCAGAATTACTGGAAGATATTCCTCTTTTGATAAGATCTAACATGTGGTTCATGCATGATGGCGCTCCAGCACATTTCAGCCATGTTGTGCGAGCACACCTTAATGCTGCATACACGAATCGGTGGATAGGTCGAGGTGGACCGGTAGCCTGGTCTGCAAGATCACCCGACCTTAATCTCTTGGACGTTTTTCTGTGGGGTCATGTGAAAACGATCGTCTACAGCACAGAAGTTCCTAACATTATGGATCTGCGACAACGAATTGAAAATGCATGCCAAACCGTTCGTAATGCTGGCGACGAACTCTTCCATGACATCAGACGGTCGCTCATGCAACGAGCCGAAGCGTGCGTGCGAGCTGGTGGCAGGCGCTTTGAACAATTTCTGTAATTTGGAGCCACGGGTTTAGTTGGCTGTATCGCGTAAATAAATCGTTTCCAGACAAAGTGCTATAGAACATTTTCGTCTTCTTTTGACCTGAAGAATATGTCACTAAATTTATTGTACATAATTTTGAAACACCCTGTATAAGAGACTAAAACATACTGGCTGGACATTAATACATTTAAAAAAGAATCTTCCAGCGTCTCTAATGAAATTATCATACTATGCTTTTTTTATCCCTTTCTTCAATATGGAATAAAGTTATGGAGCTGCACATACATGACTCATTTATATAAATTATATAATTTCCATAATTACATCTTAAAGGTTGTAGAGTATAACCTCGATAATCCGGACATAGTGAAATCCGGGCAACTTGATAATCCGGACAGATTGTCTGGTCCCGTTTTCATTCAATGTAAAATAATACAAAATACCCTCGTTAATCCGGACAATTCTATATTCCGGACACTGGACAAGAATTTCTAATTTTTTCCTATTGAAGTGGCACTCATAAATCCGATCAAGCTAAGTATGTGTCAAAAAATAATGCAGTAATTCATTTAAAACAGTACTGCAATGCTTTAATTTGACCACTGCCTAAATGCTCCACGATCTGGAGAATGTCAGAGAAAAAAAAGATTTTCATAATCGAAGAACAAATTGACCTCGTCAACGATTATGAGAAAGTTAAAATTACTGTTCGAGATTTGGCCATCAAGTATGGTATTGAAAAACATACAGTGTCGGACAAATTAAAAAAAGAAAACATTATGAAACATTATGCTACCTCAAACATTAACATGAAGAATCTTAAAAGATCTGGGAACACAACACAATTAAATGAAGTTGTATACAAATTTGTTATGAAGGCAAACACTTTGAATGTGCCAGTAAATGGACCAATTATCCAGGCAAAAGCTATTGAAGTGGCAAAAGAAATGGAACTTCAGAAGGATGGCTCGGAAACTTTAAAAAAAGGTACGATATTCGATTTGGAATCTACTGCATAGAATCGAGTGGCACTGACATTTCAACATGTGACGACAGGAAATCTCGACCAAGTAACTTAACCGAAGAAAACTTGGATAATCAAAGAATCGAAAGTCGAAGTGTACAGAGTGAATACCCTCTGATTCGTTAGATTGTTCAACAATTTTTTATAAATAGGCTATTCAATCCGTACACTTCGACTTTCGATTCTTAGGTTGTCCAAGTTTTCTCGTTGAAAAAGCTGACGTTGTCAGCGAATGTACATACGAGGTATTAAACTCTTATTGTGGAATTGTGATTTCTTCTTTTGTTTCTGTTTTAGGTAACCGCTGTCCACAGTTTCTGGCTTGTCTAGTATATATGAATGTATACTGTATCTATAAGAGAATACTGTACCTCAGGTGACTTAGTTTATTAATCACTTGATAATCCGGACATTTTCCGGAATATCGAGCGGCACTTCTTTATCTGGACACTCAATAATGCGGACAACTTTTGAAAGTCCCAACAATGTCCGGATTATTGAGGTTATAGTGTATTTGGGCAGAAGGAATCCCTTTTTTAATTTGAGTTTCTATATAGGAGAATCTATATTTACGAAGTTGCTGTATCGGATTTAAAAGCAGAAAAACAAGCGTTGGATACTCAATTTATACATACCACTAGGTTTTCTTTAACATGTCCAACTATAGAACCAAAGATAATTCATACTTTCGCAGCACATCAATATTTATTTTTATCCAAAATTTGTTTTAAAATATCCTGATGGAAATAAAAAAGAATTTCATAAACGGAAACTGTAAGATGGCTATTAAAAATTGGTTAAGCACACATATTGATATTGATATCATATTTCCTTTTCCTATCTGACTAAATTATACTTTTTTCTCTAATTGCTTTTGCTGTTTTTGATTTCTATTGTTATTGATTTGTATAGGTTAGATTTTTATATTATTTATACTTATCTATACGCTTTACACTCTGCTGTATTTGCAATGTTTTGTATGAATGATGTAAAAACTTTAAATTTAATACTAATTTTAATAAAATAGAAATAATATAAAAATAAATATTACATGCCAACGAAGATGCGAACGACTATGATTATGAAATCATTTATATATATCGTTGTCGGTTCCGGAAGTTGTGCCGTCGTTAAAAGTGCAAAGCGAATTAAAAACAATATTAAACAGTAATGCCGAGATTAAATGGGGTTTTAACTTTCTAACGGGTTATAGAAATCCCGAATCTATAAAAACAAAACAATTCACGGAGAATCACGTCAAAAGTACAGAAAATTGTATGACATTAGATAATTCCTAGATTATAAACAGCCAGCTAGCATATTAATGAAATTATCATCCATGAATTCAATAATGGTTTATCCCAGCTAGCATGCTTACGTAATTCCAATGTAAATTCCAATACGTAATTCCAACGTTAGGTCCATACGTTAGACTAACGCAGAAATGGTACGCTGTCTGATGGTTGGTTAACCGTTAGATCTGGGTTATTTTTAACATAATCCCAACATTAATATAACGTATTTCCAACAATTTTCTAACATAATCCCAATATTAATATATTATATAGAATTCTATAGAATATATTCCCAATGATTTCCTAACTTGATCCCAACATTAATATAATGCTTTCACGTCATTTTCACAATGTAACCATGTTCAAATTTGAAGCACATTTATTACTGTACTAAAAGTGGACAAAATTATATTTTGTCCAGGATGGTTTTTTCCAGGGTGTACAACCCTGATCAAAACTGATATATAGTAACTGGCATGAGAAAGCTGTATATTGCTTCTTAAGTATTAAACAGAACTGAACCAGAATACTCCTTTTACAGAGATATCAACTATAATTTGTATTACAATTAGAATCAGGATAATAATTTTGATATTAAAAACATATTATCAACATTTTTACCAATATATCTCCATTCACTATAAAGACATTAATTCCTCCAGCTAAATTATTATAAAGCCTATTCTTAGTATTTAACTTTATATTGTCATTATCTATTGTCCTTATCTGAATCCCCTGCAAAATTATGAAATTGAATACTTGCAAGTACAAATGATTAAATACAAGAAAGGTTTGAAATAAACAATTTTATTTTATACAATATTATTCCTTTGCCTGCGGCCTCCACATTTATCTGGAGCGAATCGCAGAAAATCCTTCAGAAAGGCTTCTATAACGCTCAGCGTGACTTTTTCGCCAGAATTTATTTTAGCAGCATCTGTAGAAGAAAAAAAATATACATGTATATAATAATTTGAAACTATACACTAAAAATTACAAAAGCATGCAAAATAATAATAATAATTCAGAATGGCCAAAATTCAAGTGTGTCCCAAAAGTAGTGATCGTGGTGACGATGAATTAAATAAGCTATAAAAAATAATCTCATATTAAACGAACAACTTCCATTATTATTAAATAAATAAACGTCGTTTTCTAATAATACGATCATTATTAATGACTCTGGACAAGTAATAATAGTCTTATACGTATGTACAGTTTATCCTACTTGTTAAAATACAAGTAAACTTGTTATTTCTATTTGTGCTCAAGCAAACACAAGGTAATATGGAATTCAGATCAAAAAAGATTGCATACCTTATATGATTATTCCTACGGAATAAGAAAACAGCAATTTCTTAAAGAGAAAAAAATATTGTTAATATGATGTGAAAATAGAATCCCACAAAATAAGTGTTAAAAATTTACATCAACATACAAATAATTATATTGAAACATATATTTAACATATTCTTACTATGACATATATGTAACATATATAATAGTAAGTTATAACTTACTTTTTTTCTTGGAGAAATAAAAAAAAGCAGGAAGCGAGCGTAGATGTCAATCTTCAATAGTCAATTGTCAACCAGAAATAACGGCGCGCTTTCAGTCAAATTAGATCAGAGGCGCTTAACGGTCTCTGAATTAGATGCTGCATTGCTCTTCTGCGCATTTTTACTGCGCAGATACGTCAATTAGTGAATATCCAATAATGGATCGCCATTTTATACGAGCCATGAGTGAAATTATATTACCATTTCCCAACGAGTACCAAACGTAGGAATTACTTAACATCTAACCGTTATCTAACCGAACACTTTAATAACAAGATCTGAACATTTCCATTCTCAGCTCTTACGGTTTACCAACCTAAATACCAGTTTCCATCGGAAATATAACATGAGTGCTAGCTGGGAGTATCTGTTAAAATCATTTGAAGTTAATTTTAGTGAAAATAAACTAGCCTATTAGTTTATAAAAGTAAATTATAATGATTGAATTAGGTGAAGGAACTTGTACTAATCCTCAAGTTTTGCAAATTTATATCCTATAATATAATATGTTTATAGAGAGTTTTCATGTGACGTCGCAACAATAAGGCGGCCATAGAGGTGCACCAGCGCGAGTGCAAATCCTACGTAGTCAAGAAAGCAGCGGTGGTGCACCAATATGGCGAACAGCTGACGTTTGATGACGTCAATGATAAACCTCTATAGTGAGAGGGTACGTTGTATTGGCCTAGGATTGTTCGTCTTTGACGCAAATTTGACGTCAGAGACTGTAATAGCTTGTAAACGTTGTTTAACTTTGACGTCAAATTTGCGTCACAGACGAACAATCCGAGGCCAACGATAAATACAAGGTCCTGACGCGGAAAAGTCACCTGACCATAGCAGTTCGACCAACAACCAAACCTTCATTGTTTTCAACAAACGAAAAAATACTGACTGTTAAAAATAAAGATTAAAACATTGATGATTACATCGTTAATCGGACGTCCATGGTCAGGTGACTTTTCCGTGTCCAGGCAACACCACCTAAAGATAAGGCATGGGCGCTGACACTTCATTACATTGTTACATCACCTCAGTAGGGAATTGTTAACTGTATTTTCACCAATAATAAGCCCTGAATTTTCCCTAATGAAATGATGTAACAATGTAATGACGTTTCAGCATCCAGGCCTTGTCTTTAGGTGGTGTTGGTCCAGGTCTGTCTTTCTAGTCGGCTTTGCAAACAATCGCTACCCAATACAACGTACCCAAACTCTATCTATCCTCTCCCTAACTGCGATTGGTCGAAGCCTAATCACGACGCGACATCGTGTTACAACCGCTAGGAGCAATTAGTTCTTTTGTTTTCTTCATAAAGAAATGCAATTCATAAATTTTTATGGCCCCTAAATGCATATATAATAGAACATAATAATGAGCTAGTTAAACTTTATTTCTATTAAAACAAAACTTCACCTTTAAAATTTCTGAACTGCAATTCAGGCTCACCACAAAAAAAATGGCCGACGACGTTGCTGGTGCATCATGGGGGAGAGAAGAGAAAATTTTTGGGAGTTAAGTGTCCAAAATTAATATTTTTAATCCTGTTCGTTATAAAACGTTGAAAGTTTACTTTTTTTGTGTTTCTTAATGTATGTTGTGGATTGTCCAGGAAATCAAGTAACAATGTAATCATACACAGGGTGAGAAGGCCGATCAATCGCAGTTAAGGAGTGGTAGATGGAGTTCTGCTATAGATCGTTCTAAACATCAAGAAGAATATACTAACAGGAATGAGCTCATTGTTGAATGGCAATTAAGAGAGGATCTTACTGAAGAATATTACGTTTATGCCATTTTTGAATAAGATATTTAATAATTTGAATAGAAAAATATTTTTGAAATAGTTTTTTATTTCTAATTTAATGGAATACTTGAAAAAAATTAAGAAATGTAAAAAAATACCACCAATTAAAATTGCTGACTTAAATGGTTGTGATAGCTTATTTATTCAAGATTAATACTAAATCTGGTAAAACGTATAATTCCTGTGTTGGGTGCATCTCAGATTATTGATTATGAGAAAAATTATAAACCTCCCCACATATTAGCCTTAAAAGATTTTGGAAAAGCAAATTAATTAAAAAATAACTAACTGATTTTATCTCTAATAAATGGAAACTAATCACAAGATTAATCAGAGTGAAGCTTTCAGAAAGTTTATAGAAATCAGTCAACTTTTAAAAAATTTGAAGTACAGGGTGAGTCAAAAGTCGCAGTACACCGTTTTTTTTCGAAAACCTTGCAGGAATTGGGAAATCTGAATATTCCAGTAACGTATGGGTGAGATAGTCTATCTTTTACGATATGTACCGAATATGGCCGCCATTTGAAATCTGCCAACTTCAAACTAAGTCAATTTTTTTAAATGGAAAGGGGGTCGTGTGATATATCAAATAACATCAGCATTTTCTCACAATTTCATTCCTGTAAACAAATTTGAAGTAGCAGTTATGGTTCAAAAGTTACAACACATTTTGTTTTATTTTGTTTCATTTTGTATCAGGTGACTGAAGATGGCTTTGACCACGGAGGAGAGAATTGAGGTCATTTTGATGTCTGGAAAACGAAGTTTTCGTGTCATAGCTGCAGATTTTAACAACCAGCACCCAAAAGGACCTCCAATTTCACACAACACTTTTAGGTGCTTAATTAAGAAATTCTGAGAAACTGGGACTGTGGTTGACAAGGCACGGATTGGCCGTCCAATAAGTGCTACTGACGAGACAACCTCAACAATGGTTTTGGCGTCTTTCATCAAGAGTCCACAACGCAGCACACGTTTGTCAGCAGAATGTGGAATCACTCAGTAATCGGTTGTACGAATCCTTCCTGCTCATCAATGGCATCCATTCAAGATTTACATACTCCAGCACCTAGCAGAGGATGACCCAGACAGACGTATGCAATTTTGCATGTGCGCCCTAAAACAGCATCAACAAGATCCGACTTTTCACAAGGTATCTTGTTCAGCGATAAGGCAAACATTTATGTCTGTGGTGAAGTCAACCAACACAACCAGAGGTATTGGAGCGACCACAATCCACACTGTATGGAACCTTCCAAGGTAGTTGGCGACGTAAAGGTTATGGTGTGGTGTGGAATATGGGGTTCCTGTGTAATTGGACGCATTTTCGTTCACCAGTACCTCAAATGCTCAACGTTACCTGGAATTGATGCAAGAAGTAGTGTTTCCCTCATTTCTGAATGAAGATGGTAGCTTTCCCTCTTACTTTCAATAGGATGGGGCTCAACCACACAATGGTGCAGATGTTCATCTTTGGTTAAATGTTCAATTTCCTGGTCATTAGATTGGCCGACGTGGTGCTGTGGAATGGCTACCCAAATCACCTTTTTTGTAATAAAATGTTGATTAGTTTGTTTTTTTTTTCAGTGAACGAAAAATAAATTTCTCCTGAAATTCTAGGATTATGTTATTTAGTATGCGAATAAAATGTGTATATTTTTTGTTTTCATGTGACGTATTTGTATGGAAAGTTTTCTTTAACTTACGAAAGTCTCTATACTTTTGAGACGGACCTTATGTGGGGTCATTTAAAGCAAATAGTATATGCAGAAAAAATCAGAAACAGACTTCATCTCCAGCAACGCATTGAAGAAGCGTGTGCCAGCATTTCTGCGGAAATCCTTCTGCGAGTGCATGACGATTGGATTCAGCGCATAAAAATGTGCCTTGACCAAGAGGGACACCATGTTGAACATATTAAATGACTGTCCTTTATGGAAAACAGTCCAGCCTGTAATTCTAAACAAAATGTGTTGTAACTTTTGAACTATCACTGATACTTCAAATTTGTTTACAGGAATGAAATCGTCAGAAAATGCTGATATTAATTGATATATCAAACGACTCTCTTTCCATTTAAAATATTGAATTAGATTCATGTGGACCGATTTCGCCATGTTCGGTACATACCGTAAAAGATAGACCAACTCGCCCATACCTTGTTGGAATATTCAGATTTCCCAATTCCTGTAAGGTTTTCGAAAAAACAGGGTGCACTGTGACTTTAGACTCACCCTGTACATGTCATTTGATTATAAATGTCTAAGAGATCTAGATACTGGAAAAATGATATATAATATTGAGTTTTTTGAAGATGAAATTGAAAGCAGTGATGATGAAATTGAAAGTGATAGCGAATAATCTTCATTTTTAATAAATTTCGCGGTTTTTAACCCTATTTTTTGCTTTTTTCCTGTTTTCATCCCATCTCAGTCAGTGCGTTCAGTCACCTCACAAAAATTTCACTTTTATGACCAATCTCAGTCAGTGTGCCAGAACATTTTGGGTTTGTTGTGGGATCTCATCTTTTAAATATTTTTAGGGTATTTAGCACTACCTTTTTGCTTTTTTCCTGTTTTCACTCCATCTCATTTAGTGCGTTTATCCATCTGTTTGTCTGCGCTGGTGCTTGGGGGAAATTGTGCATACTGTGGTCAACAGGCGCATTTAATAGTTACGCCTCAATGATAAATACGGTAACCCAAAAGGCCTAATATTGTGTACACCAACAAATAATGATGCAACCTAACTGCCACCGACTTGTACAACAAAATGTTAAATAACACTGTCCTACACCAAATTTACCACTATCCAGATGATGCACAGGGAAAAAAAACTCCAATGAAAAGGCAAAACAAAAATGGCTAAGTCCCCTCCTACTGTGCTCGCCCACGCGAATGTTACCACAAGCCGACACAAATAACTAATTTACCAAATTTTTTACACTAGAGACACTACCCAAAGTGTACTTTAGTAAACAGACTTAAAATCACTATGGGTGGGCTGGTCGTGGGAAGAAAGAACACCTTGGGTCGCGGTCTGAAACCACGCTCACTAACACAAACCAATAATCCTACCAACTGTCACGTAGAGTTTGGTAAGATGCAGTGGAAGTAAAATAGCTAATGTCCAAAATAAGCTTATGAAACAGAGTTACCACTATTGCGTGAGAAAACAGATTTTTATTTACTAACAAGATAAATAAAAATTGTTGCTACCCTCTAGCACGAGATTAACGGGTGGGTTCGTAGACCCTAAGGAAATTTTTATAATCTTAAAATTTCCAATAAAATTAACTAGAAAATTTAATTGCTGTAAGTATTAAGTTTAAAGGGGCAGCTAAGTACACCTCAAAAAAATTTAATTGCGTCACTAAGTACATCTCAAAAATAATTTCTTAAATAACAAATAATGGTGCTAGTGCGCGGATAATGGGTAACATTTAAAATGGTTACAATTTAATAAACAAAGTTCTGTTATTTAGGTAAATTCAGCAAGATGCTCCTCTTGTCTAAGTCCTTTGTGGGTGCTCAATTATCTGCCTATGCTGAAGATGACTTCGCTTTTTATCACGTTAGAATTCGAGCTGATAACGTGATAACCTGCCTACCGTAACAGAAAATGGCAACGCAAGGCATACTAGGCTCCGCTGCAGGCAACAACTTTAACGAACAAAAAGAATAGGTCTGAGAAAGCTAATTATATGCAACGTGACTAATTTTAATTAAACTACAGTTAGGAAACCAACGATTAACGAGCAGGGTGCAGTGGCGAATATAATAGTTTTTAACTGACATAAGACTGAGCGGTTCAGCTGGGATAAAAAGAGAGAATAGTACACCTAGCTGAATTATGGGCCAATATAGTCAATGCCTTCCACAGCAAAGGCTATTATGGTCCAAGATGCGATGAGTCTTAATGGTTCGATGCTTGATCTATTAAGGAGGGTGAATTAGGCACCGAAGACATGTACTGCTTCGTGGGACAGTCGATAAACCACTGTGACGGTCCTCGCTATTGAAGTCGAGAACCAGCTGGGACAATATCCAGTAGCCTTCGTCTCCGTTATAGCTACTCGCTGTAGAAGAGCTTGGGTGGCATGTTGTACGATGCTGGCGGTATAGCGATTTGGCGACATTCGGGATGAGCATATTCCTCTTTCATTTTGGGCTCTGGGCATAGCACTGCTCGTAGGACAAGAAGTCAAGATGCAAAGACGGTCGTCACTCAGGCGCTGGTAAGATTTCCGCTAAACATTCTCAGTTAGACCAGCTTCCCAGTAAGAGTCTAAAAAGTTCACATTACTGTTAGTCCGTGCTTTCGCAATATGCTGACGGCTTCTTGAATTCCTTCTCATCTTGCTGAAAGAATACTCCTTGCGCTTGCTTTCAGGCATTAAATTTTCCGTAGCTCTCAAATACGCTGGACGCGTTATTTTTACGTCTTTACAGTTCGAGGTCGGGTCCACCTCTATCGAATATCTCGCTATCCCATGCTCAGCTTCTGCCACCATGCCCTCCGCAATACGACGCTCCACCTCTGAGCCTTTCATTCATATTATTGATAATTTTGCACTTGGGGAAAATATTATTTTCCTTAGCAATAGATGGCATCGCATCTTTGTGTTTGAAGCAGACGATGCTCTCGCGCTCGCTGCTTTCATGGGAATCAAAGCTTTTGCCATCCTCGCTGCATAACACCAATCGTGTCAAGTACACAACCAATGCATGCAGTGGAGATAATTGAACATGGTGGTAGCATTAAATAAAATGTCGGACAAACTTTAATAAACTTATAATCAAGTGCATTTGTAGCAATCGTAAAGGGTTCACAATGCTAACAGGAGATGCAAATGCCTGTTGGTGAAAAGAAAATTATATAAATCACTAAATACTTAATAGTGAAAGTAGAAACTAACGTAAATTCCCCTTTACAAGGAAGAAATGAGGATCACCAGACCCTCTACAGAAGGAATTGTAAAGAACAATTAATTAGCTTCAAAGCTGATTAAGGTGGACGCAGTTCAATATCCATATGACTTTTCTCAGCTGTGGGATAAGCTTAATACTTAGGCCGCTGGTCACTGTCCAATTTTCGAACCATTCCCGGAAAACGGAGGCGCTGTGCATTTATATTTAATAGTGTACTCGTTGGGCAAAAAATAAAAGAGCCAAATATAAATTCGACTGGCATAAACCTCACTCCCAGCCAGTAATTTCGACCCTGAATAAAAACTCGCCAGAACCAAACAAGTGCCTACCTGAATAATAGCCCGACTAATCGATGCTTAAATCTGATCCTAGGTCTTCTGCCAAGTAGGCTAGTAATCCCCATGGCATTATAAATAAATATCTCTTCGCCTCATTTTGCTCTCCAATTAAATATGTTAACATTCCCTGAAAAGCAGAAAGGCATGAAATTTCGTTACACGTAACTAGCATATGCACCCTATTGGAGCTTAGTAAAGAGCTAGCACCAAAAGCATGCGATACGTATTTCTCTAATGCCAACCAAACGCGAAGAATAACATAAAAGAATGCCACCTTGTTTGACCTAATTCCTTTTGGTTGCTCTGTATGCTTGCCTTTCCTTTACACTGAGTTTCGAAATCAGGACGTCTATGTCATGCAGATGAATTAACCGGCCAAGACTCGCTGCAAATCAGGTCCCAATAACTGTCACAATAACAATGTAGTCACTCCCTTCAGTATGGGCCTCTTCTTTCTCACTAAACTCCTGTTCACAAACTTCCATAAAAGCATATATGCCGCCAGACATAAAATCTTTGCTAATGCCAGGTTGTTGATTGTATCTGACCACTCACTTTTGCTTCCAAGATTTTCGCCTAGCGGATATGACATACTTTGCAAAGGAGCTATGGACACTCACGTCCATATGTCCTGCCATACTCTCACCTACTGAACAAGAATCTCGTCCCACACACGCTGACTTCACTTCCTTCTCTCCACTCGACTTCCTTCGAATGTCATCTTTCTCCTCAGAGCCAACACAGTTAGCCTTTCCATCAAGAGACGGAGCCACCATATTTTGTACACTATTCTTGGGCGATAAGGAAATGCTCATGATCTCGTCATACAATCGTGACAGAGGCCTCCCTTGATTTTTTACAAATTCTATTATGGGTTCACAGAATTGAGATCGAGTTGTTTAATGATATATTAGTTTTGTCTGGTTAGACAGAGACAGGGTGTTGCATTGGATTCCGAAGTGTTTCAAATGCTAGTTATTTCCCTGCACAGTACCTGAATAAGAAATTTACGAAAATTCCATTAAATACTGTTCATGATCGCTTCATGACTGTTGCTTTTTTCAATCCAGAAGAAAAGCCACGAATTATTGAATTAAATTTACCTGAGGGGTGTTACGATAAACATAGTGACATTGTAAATGCATTAGTGAAATCTATATCACAGGTATAAAATCCTTTTACAACATTAATCTCACGTATAACAAATGTTTTCATTTCTAATTTAGAGAGAAATGTTACCTCAGTTTTGTTGATGATTTGTCTCCTACTGTAGGTTTAAATTTTGAACAGTTCAACGTGGAACTCATGCAAGGTAAAGTTTTGATTGGTTTGGTTTGTTTGGTATTAATGCGCTCTTCAACTGCTATGGTCATTTCAGGACAGCGTTGTAGGGGCTGCAAATTTTGCCTCGCAAGGGAAATTTAATGTGCAGCCAGCAAACGACCACATGGGACCAATGACTTGACTTGCCTTCCGAAGGAAGTGCGTGATCTCAGTATTTTCCCCATTCGTACTCGCTGGCACGTCATGTAGCCAATTTACGTTGACTTCATTCCTGGAGAGCAACGGACAACCGCATCGTCCCTACACTCTTCAATACGAGTACTATAGCCGGTAGCGTTGATAGGGCCCTATTCGACTTACCCTGCCCGGTATGCTGCGTGGCGATGTCTGGTATTGTTTCGCTACATTTCATAATTAAGATCTGTACTTATACTTACTTCTTCTTCACAGTTTTAATTGAATTATTAATGCTTGCTTTCCCTTACTTGAAATATTGCAGTTCAGCCCGTCTGGTAGACAAACCTCGTTAGGTCGCCATTTTCTGGAAGTATAGTGATCCCACCTACTTACCTGCATTCCCACAATCAACGAGAGTTTCAAAGGTTCATATCCATTTCCGGTTTATGAGAGAATACATAGCGGTACCATGTAACGGATCGATCACTTGATGAAAGACAGGTCAACGACAAAGAATTTAACAGTTACCTTTATGAACACTACTCATTTATTAATGAACTTGTTAGCTAAATTAAGTGCTCAATACTAAGCTCATATATTCTATAAAGATTTCCACAATCGTATACAATTATATGTAAGAAATTTCAAAGAATTTCGAAAGAATTAAAATTGCTTTGATCTTACATTCGTCTTCCGTCCCTCTCTCTCTGTCATCTATTAGGTTTCACTCTGCTAAATAAAAATTGTGACAGTATGCCTCGTCTGACCTCAATACCTCATCTGCAAAGTTCGGATTGTCATCCAGGCAGGTGAGAAACCAGTTGCAAAAGTTGGATCTAGCACTTTAATCCGATGGCAATAAGTCCTGGTGGCAATGAATGTGGTATGGATGGAATTGATGTGCGTGTAGGATGTTGATTGCAATTCTGTGATGGTATCCAACATCCGCAGCTATTGCTCTGCTGGTTATGTGATGATTTGCAGCAACTGCTGGCAAAACAATGTTGTTTTCTCGTTGCCTTGTGCCCTCAGTCGACCTTGACGAACGTTCACACAACCTGTTATCTCGAATCTTTGAACAATGCGACGCATTGTACGACGAGATGGATGGTGTTAGTTAGGGTATCTGTCTTCATACAACCTAACTACAGCATGTAGGTTCGTCTTGCCTCTCCAAAGCAGATCATGTTGACCATTTCAGGTACAGTGTAGCTTGCCATCCTAGTATTGTTCTGTCTTCTGTATGCTGACAAATGCCTTTTATTTGCTTTTCCTCATGAGTATTACGGTAATTTTTGGAAATTTCTTGATTTACATGTGGAACATTCAAATGTCTTTGTGAAGTGCATTGGAAGGTAACTAATAAATTCAGCATGTGATTGTTGATGATCCGTTCATCGGATTTTGGTATTTTTTTTGTTTTGTTCGGAATTCCATGCTGAAAAAGACTTCAATAGGAATTTTTCGTGATATGTTACGGTTTTTAAGATCGGATTTTAATGTGTCCTAATTTGCATATTGGACCAATGAAAATTGTACCATGGGATAGGTCATCCACAACTTCCTATCATCAAAACTGACATATCTGCTTTGGTTACGAAAATAAAAGGGGGGAGGGCTCGTTTTTTGTATCTACTCTGTATACTTTACTAGCTGTGCCCGCTCGCGTGGATTACAGAATTATTGTTTAGGTTTTTTATATTAAGCAAGATTTAGTTTTAACGATGATATACATAATTAACGACAAAATATTTTTAATTTAAATACATATTTATTTTTTATATTTCCAATACTTTGCATGAAATTTATTGTTTTCTTTTTACTTTTTCTACAGAAATATACTTTATCTAGGGTCTCTTTGTACACAACATTTCTCGTTTTTTTATTAGGCGCTAGTACATACGAATTATTACTGTAACTGTTACGGGAACATGGGACACGAAAAATTGTCCATTTGAAAAGCAAGGCTGTCGGAAGTCAACTCCAGAAAATTTCAGATTTTGCCCTTGTGGTTTGTTTATAGTCATAGCAAAGGGAAACCTGAACGGAAATTGGAGACGCTAAAATAAAAAGGTAACTCCATTAAATTCATGGACAATCTGAGTATTAACACTTTTACATCAGTACTGGTGCCACTCATAGCAGTTGGTTCAACAAGATAAACCCTCAAACTGTTTACTTGTAGGCGAGTGTCACTGGACAACTTTGGAGGATTTATGTTTCGTAATAACATAATTGCTGTGCCAAATTTTATAGTAAGAGCATGCACTACAATTCATCACTGCTTATTCATTATATTACTTAGCGTAACAAAATACCGGGTGTTTATAATTAAAATCCCACACTTCTGCGCGGGCTGCAGACCGCGTTATTGCACGGATAGTGATGAAACTTTGTGTATAGGCTATGCAGAGTATAAGCGAATAGAAATCAACAGAAAATTTATTAGTGCATATGGTTGCCAGCAAGAGAAATGTGGATCCATATGAAAAAGCGCAAGGCGTCTGTGAACAATCAATCTGCAGAGGACATCTTGCCATTGCGAACGTGCGCTACTGGTGAAGCCTTATTACCAGTGCAATACCGTAACAGCACTGCGAGCAGAGGCGTGAAGGCATTGCGAACACGACCGATGACGGCGAGATTCATTAAAAATGGATTAGAGTATGGTGGATTAAAGTTCACCAGACCTTAATCCATGTATCTTCTAGCTGTGGAAAACCCAGAAAGGTCAATTTTTTCATGGAGGCGTACAGACCTTGCCTGAACTGAAAGCCAGCACCATTTGTCATGTTGCACGGGAGACATTCGTGCTACTGTTGAGCATGCTATCCCGCGTTACCAGCAAGTCATCGACGCAGCCGGTGCGCAGATTGAAGGGTCCCTTTAAGAGCATTCCAATAGTGCATTACTAGCCTGGTCTGCGTATGATATTGCAACGCTACATTTCACCCTGGTAGTAACCGTATGCTTTAATAAATTTTCCGTTAGAATTCTCTTCCACGTGCTCTGCATAGCCTATATACAAGGTAAGGCTGCGTGCGAGTCGAATAATTTCAAGTAAATTTTGATTTGAACGTATTCGAAAATCTTATCAAATCTGCATTAAAACATTACGAATTGAATTGATCTAATTCTCGAGTCATTCGATCTTTTATCGAATTCATTTGAATTAGCATTTGAAGTTTGGATGTTGTAACGAATTGTGTGATTCATTCAATTAATTTGTATACCAAGAGCATTTAAATGCCTTATTCTAAACTTATTCGAAAAAGTTTATAATCGAATAGCCTTTGAATATTCCTTTCGAAACCATTTGAACATTAAGAGTTCATTTGAATCTTTAACGAAGTCTTTGAATATGTTCGACTTGTTCGATCGTAACTTTTATTACATTTAAAACTTGTTGTTTTCGAATGCATATGGATTAAACAAACCAAGCAAAGAATATGTTCCGTATAATTTATGTACAAAAATTTAATAAGCAAATAATTTTGCTTTAACATTATTAAATATATTTTTTTATTTCGAAATGCGACTAACTTGTACTGATATCAATTAAATTAATAATTAACAATATAAATGAACAAACAGGTATAATTACTCTATGCATTCTATTATACGGGGTGAGGCATTCATCTTGAGACTACTGAATATCTCGGAACTAAGCATTGTACGAAAAAATGTCCAAAATCAAAAGTGAATTATTTCGCAGCGAAAATTCATTAGTTAAAGAATTACCCCCCCCCCCTTCCTTGTGAGGGGGGCTGAGGGGAAGGGGTAACATTGAAATCCTAATAGGAACCCCTTTTTTAATGGTATATTCGGATTGTACACAATATTCGTGAAATGTTTTATTATTGGTGTTTTTTCAATTGATCCAACCGTTTAGGAGATAGAGGCCCTGAAATTGTGGAACTTTTGAACCCAATTTTATCAATGAAGACAAAGAGATGGAGAGTGGGTCTGCAGACATTCCTATTCTATTTTTTGATGGTCTTTAAGAATCAGATGTCAGAATTTCAAATATTCAAATTTTTTTAGTCTACAAATAAATTTTTGGGGGCAGCAGTGCTATGAAGACAGTATCTATACGTATGTAATGAAAAATATTGGATTTTTGAAATTCCAACTTAGGATTCTTAAAGATCATTAAAAAGTAGAATAGGAATGTCTGTAACAAAATGGTTTATTGTGTCTTTTAATCAGTTATTACTAGCTGCAAATTTGGTTGTAAATTGAGGTTAATAATAATTTTAGTAATGACTAAGCTTGTTGACCACAAGATGGTTGTTGTGGATTGAAATTTTTTTGAAATTTTAATAATGTTCTTTAAATTTGATGCGCTATTTGTCTGGATATTTTACGCACTAACATGCGTTATTTATCGAGTGTTATTATGAATTTTACGATATTTACAGAAATATTAGTACTGAAGCATTCTACTTGCCTAAGTTCACAATAAATGTCATCGGCCTCGGTGGCTCAGTGGTTGTGTGGTCGCCTCTGATGCCCGAGGACGCGGGTTCGATCCCAGCTGTGGATGACGAGGATTTTTTCAGGGGGAAATCCTGAGATCACGCACTTTCTTTGGTCCCGTGTAGTCGTTTGCCGGCTGCATATAAAGAACCCTTGCGAGGCAAAATTTGGGGCCCCTATAACGCCGTCCTGAAATGGCCATAGCAGTTGAAAGGACGTTAATACCAACCAAACCAATAAAAGCCAAGTTAAATGCTTATGTTTACTTTCAGAAAGCGCCTGGAAAATTTACTTTTAGTCACGACTGTCGGACTTCAATCAGCTGTCTTCCTTTCATTGCCATTAAGGCTCATTGGATTGATGAGAATTGGATTCTTCAAAAGAAGCTGTTAGGTTTTTCGGTTTTAAATGAAAACCATGGTGGTGAAAATATTTGTCAACACTTGTGTGCCGTTCTCCATCGGTTTGGCATTTCTTTGTCGGAGGTAATGGGAATTTGCGTGGATGATTCAACTAACAATGACAAATTAGTGAATATGGCTTTTCTACTTGAAAAGGAGCTTGCTATTAACAGTTGCACTAACAGAACTGGGTGTCTTGCTCATGTTGTCAACCTTATTCTTCAACCTTTTTTAAAAGTACTCAATGTTACACCTGAAGAAATGTCTTCAGATGTGACTCCAAAAAATGAACTGACACATCAGTCAGAGGATGTTGATACTGAATGCGATCAGAATTTAGAAGAAATAGACAGATAGGAACAGAATATGAAAACGATGAAGATAGTGAAAGTGAAGACGAAGCAGATGAAGTACTAACACCAAAGGCGCAAGAACAGAAAAAATTAGCTAACATAATTTCAAAACTTCGAAATTTAGTCAAAAAGGTCGGTCGTTCCCCAAGAATCGAAAAAGGTTCAAACAGCAATGCATCGTTTATGAGATTAAGCCTCTCATTCCTGTTATTGATATGGTAACAAGATGGGACTCGACATTTGAAATGATTCAACGAGCAATGTTGCTAAAGGAACCCCTAATGTCGCTTTGTTTATTAAACAAGTCGTTTAATAAATATATTATTTCTGAATCAAAACGGAGAAAGCTTATGGTCGTGAAGGACCTTTTATTCAAATTTCAACACATTACAAAAATTGCTAGCGCGTCTATTGAAGCCAACAATTCCAAAATATTTGCCTGATTAGACTTGCTGGTAGACGAACTGATAAAGTTTGAATTTTGTAATGTCGGAGTTTTAGCTTGTGCGTCTGAAATTGCATTGGACAAACTTCGAAAATACAAACCGTTACTACAAACAGCATTCTTTTCAACTATTTGAATCCAAGCATAAAATGGAGTAATTTAACCAACACTGGAAAAAGCTGAGTTAAAAAAATAAATACCGAGTTTATAAAAATGTACGACACATATTCTCCATCGGTATCTTCGTCAGAATCTGAAAATGTCAGTGTTGATTATGAAGGATTTTTGGCCTTTCTCCACAAGCGAATAAAGAGAGATTCATTCAAGTCCGAAATTGACCATTATTAAGTACCGAAAGGTGTTTTATGCTATAATTGTGGGGAAACGTGTCTGTCGGTCTGTCTGTCTGTAACTGTTAACTCCTCCGAGGCTAAAAAAGATTTTCAAAATCTGTTTTCGTCAGTCTATGAATATGGTTCATGGCACGAACGAGTCACAATTATTATCTAAATCGGTTTTTGGCACGTGCACAAATGGTACCTCAATTTTCTCACCTAGCAGTTTTCAATGGGAAGATTTTAGTATTAAGTAATATATCAAACCAATCGTAATGACGAAATAGAAGCAGTTATTCATTACTGTTATCGTCAGTCGAAGAATATGTTATGTGGCAAGAAACAGTCACAAATATTATCTAAATCGGTTCAATAGCACGTGCCGATGATGAATGCCTTTCTTAATAATAATTGCTGACCCACCTGACGGGGACTTTACTGTAGTGGGAAGAATTCTGTCTTTACGATAGACACAATAACCAGGCAGCCTGAAGTCGCGGTCTGGCCTTAAGTGTGTCTCACAAATGGTACCTTCACGTCCCCACCTAGAATTTTTCATTGGAGAGATATATTAATTAATATATCAAACAAATCTTAATGACGAGATAGAAGCGGATATAAATTACTATTTTCGTCAATTGATATATATGGTTCCGAAAATGAACCTTTTTGAAAATGGTTGTAATCGAAACAATGGCACATGCTCTTATTACACCCTCAAAAATTTTCAATGATTAGATATGGCATGTAATACATCAAACAACTTGGAATGATGTGTCATAAATGAATACAAGGTAAAATTAATGATAATCCAAATTGGTTCAAAGGTACGTGGTTTAATGGTATCTTTATGGTCCATTAGAAATTTACAACGTTAACATAGTGCGTTTAAAAATATGGTTCCGCGAATGGTTTAGTTTAACTTTTCGGTACCTGGTTATGTCTTACTGATTTATTTAATAAAGGTTCCTTAGTTTCATCTGAAACAGAAGTTTTAAGTTGTTGGAAATTGAACTCAAAATCTTATCCTGTAATAAGTTGTATGGCTAGAAATTTCCTTGCTGTTCCATGTGGTTCAATGGGTGTTGAGAGAGAATTTTTGGATGGTGTAGAGTTACTTGTTACAAAACGATCATCTTTGAAAAGACAAACAATCAAAGCATGTATCTGCTTAAAATTATGGTGGAAGTAATGAGGCTTTGATGTTACTGAATAGCATGAAATGTTTTTTTTTTTGTTTACGTGAGCTGCAGTTTTGTGATAATGTCTGAATAAGTCATTTCTTTGTTATTTATTTTGTTTGTTTTCTATTTATTTAATTATTAGTCCTTGCATTAAAATCTACCAGTGTACACAATTGTATTGCTGCTGTTTCACTTATTAACTAATTGTTACAACGTGTGGATTAGAGGACTGCACCGGCGTGTTTTGCTCCTCGAATTCGCTCGAGCGTCCCAGACTCGAGCTCGTTGTGAGCTGCCGCCCGGAAGTGGGCTTTGCTGCTAAACGCAACAGTCCACTACTTTGCCAGGGGGATTATAAATCTTGTTGCAAAGTTCCAATTTTCCAAAATACACTCAAAAAGATATTAAAAACTATAGAAATTTAATACTACTTTCGGGGTATTAAAATAGGTAAACAAAATTTTTATCCCTCTCCTAAGGGATAAAACTGAAACCATAAAATCTACGTATATTCACAATTGAATAACGAGAACCACGAAAACAGGACTTGAATTCACTTGTTTTACGAAAAAAAATTTCCAACTAAAAATTTATAAGTTTATTTACAATAAATACTTGTTTGTAAAAGTAATAACGAATACACGAATCTAGAAGCTTGCGATCAGCTTCGTTTGAACGTTTAAAACAGTTCGTCCCACTGCCCACTTCCCTCATTCATGGGATAAACAGAACCGAGCGAACGACGCTCGGAATATCTTATCCCATACCGTTGGTAAATCTGACCGAGTCTTTTCGCTCATTCTATCTCGACCATTTGCCACCTAACGTATTTTATAGTAATGTTTTTCCGCCGAGCGAAAAATGTGTGAATGCAGTCTTTTAGTGTGGATAATGTCACATTAGGAAACAAATTTTGAGTTTATTTAAAATTATCATATTGAATGTATAATATATAATAGAATGCATATAGTAATTATACCTTTTTGTTCATTTATATTGTTAATGTTTAATTTAATAAATATCAGTACAAATTAGTCGCATTTCGAAATAAAACAATATATTTAATAATGTGAAAGCAAAATTATTTGCTTATTAAATTTCTCTATATAAATTATACAGAACACATTCTTTGCTTGGTTTGTTTAATTCATATGCGGTCGAAAACAGCAAGTTTTAAATGTAATAAAAGTCACGTTCGAACAAGTCGAACGTATTCAAAGAATTCGTTAAAGACGCAAATGGACTCTTATTGTTCAAATGGTTTCGAAAGGAATATTCAAAGGCCATTCGATTATAAACTATTTCGAATAGGTTTCGAATAAGGCATTCAAAAGTTATTGGTATACAAATTAATTGAATGAATCACAGAATTCGTACATCCAACTCCTCCATGGGCACTACCTTGACGTGGTGGAGGGGCTTGAGTATCTCAATGATACTAAGGGCTATGCTGGATAGGGTCGCCCATGCCAGACTGCCTTTAGCTGAGGGATCAGACTAAAAGTGTTCGGTCGGTTGTGCAACCGCCCAGGGGACTCGTGTGTGATTAGTACGTCCACCCGCGCGTTGGCCATGCGCGGCGACCCGAGATCGGGGAAAAGGGGAGGTCTGGTGATTGCGGGAAGGCTATTCTGGAACAACTCACCACTTTGGCCCCTGCTTCCCTGATAAAAGGGAATCAGAAACTAGCCCGTTAAGACCAATCGGCTGGTCAGACCTCCTTGGAGGTTCGGCTTGAGGGTTAGGCTATGCATATATCATCCCGTATTCCTGGTGCCAATGTGCATACTCTTGTTGGGATCGGTGTGGGTGGGGACCGATGGGGCTGAATAAAATTTACTTTTAATATGGGTAAACACAACACACCGCAACACCACAAAACATTAGCAGGACAAGATGGAAGAAAAGAGCTCACATTCAGAAAACCTTGGTTTCTTGAAATAGAGCTAGAGAATGGAGCATCCATTAAAAAATATCCCTTTTTCGTGGCAAAAGATCTGCAGAGGGTAGCAGGAGAAGTTAAATAACAGTGAAACGACAGTTTAACGGTTATTTGCTTCTTCAAATTTATAATGAGAAGCAAGCGGAAAGTTTATTAAAAATGAAAGATTTTGTTAACAAAAAGGTAACCGTGAAGTCTCACGGAATCTTGAATTATAGGAGAGCCAGAATAACCCACAGGTGGGTTACGCAACTGCTTCAGTAAACCTAATAACTGTGACGCAGCGGTGCACGGATAGAAGCGTTTACAGTACGCAGACGGCTCATCAGTGTAATTAAGCGTGGACAACAATTTCTGCAGTGTATTTTCCTGTAGAGAATTGCAGGATTTCAGTGATGAAGACCTAGAGGATGAACTGAAAGATCAGAATGTGGTAAAGGTGCAGCAAATTGTTTCAAAAAGACAGGGGTTACTCACCCCACTAATTCCTTCGTAGTAACCTTCGAAGGAAATCAAATGCCAGAATCTAATAAAATAGGATATCTAAGGGCAACAGTAAGGCCATATGTAGCCAGTCCTCTGCGGTGTTTCAGTTGTCAGAGATTCAGGCATAGAGAGGCTTCTTGCAGAAACAAACCCATCTGCTACAACTGCGGTCAAAGTGATCATGAAATTGGTAAATGCAATTTATCACCTTGTTGCAATAATTGTGGAGGAATACAGTCGACTCTGTCGCAAAACTTCCCAGTTTGGATAAAGGAGAAACGAATACAAGAATTGCGTGTTACGAGACAGTGCTCTTTTAAAGAAGCACGTGATTATTACCACCAAACTGAGAGAACTTCAAAAAAATCTTATGCTGATGCTTTACAGGGCAAGACAACCCGTAGCGTGGGCACAAAGACTGAATCTAAGCCTGAACCTCAAACTTCTAAACGAACAGAAAATAAAGACAAAATGATAAAGAAAAATATTAACAAAAATAAGGTATCTAATAAATGCAACCCATCTAGTTCTCAGGAATACAATACCCGTTCCAGAACAAAGTTAAAACAAATAAAGGATGGTGAACCATCTCATTCTTTTGAAATGGAAATTTCACATAAGGAAACGGCACTCCAATTCAGCGTTTCCCAAGAAGAGACTACGGATTTATATAAGCATAACAAACAAATATCCGAATAATGGCTCTCTTGAAATGGATATCCGAGGTCTTTACTCAAATCTTGAGGAGCTAAAAATCATTCTTAGAAGTAGCTCTCTATTACTCATTGCATTACAAAAAACGATGTTAAAACCTCAGCAGACCCCCAATTTACGCAGATACTCAATCATCCGCAAAGACAATACTACAGGTGACAGGGCATGTAGTGGGGTGGCAGTTATAGTTAAGTGCACCATCCCCCATACAATAATTAACCTCAAGAGAAACTTTCAAATTGTTGCAGGGAGAATACAACTACAAGCATCTTTCCTCTTAACAGTTTGCTCAATTTACTTACCACCAGATGTTATTATAAATGAAAGTGAATTGGAAGCCATCATAAATCATTTCCCACATCCTTACCTTATAATGGGTGACTTCAGTAGCCACAACCCTCTCTGGGAATCAAAAACAACTTTAGAAAGAGGTCGCACAATAGAAAATATCATAAATAATCTGAGCCTATATATCCAAAACAACTCTGCACCAACCTATATGCACTCCTCAAACGGTACCTTTTCGTGTATTGATTTAACACTCTCTACACCATCCCTTAGTCTACACTTCAATTGGGCCCAGGAAAAGAATTTCATGGGAGTGACCACTTTCCCATATTTTTAACCAAAACCAGCAGTGCCCCTTTACAACTTGCTGGCCAAATTTTTAATGATGAGAAGGCAGACGTAGAAAAATTTCAGCAATTTTATAAATTCACAGTTAACAATGACCTTTTCATAAATTCTCTAGTCAAGGAGTTTACTGAGACCATCCGAAATGCAGCGAAAAATTCCATTCCACTAACAACAGGTTTGCCAAACAAAATACCTGTCCCCTGATGGAATAAAGATTGCGAAAAGGCAGCGCGGGAGAGAAAGAGATCCCTCCGAATATTTAGCAAAACATCTACATCAGAAAATGTAATAAATTATAAAAAGATGAAAGCAAAATGTCGGTTGATTATAAAAAATAATAAAAAAGACTCATGGAATTCATTTCTGGCTTCTGTTAATAAAAACGCCCCAATAAAATCAGTTTGGGAAAAGAGTTACTCTTCTATGTCCTGTTATCAGTCACAATCGTCAGGACCATTTTGATCCCAAGGATGTAAGTAATATTTTAGGAGCATCCTTCGCAAACATATCAAATTCTTACTACTGTTCCCCAGAATTCCGACTTATAAAATATATGGAGGAGAAAAAACTCTTAATTTCCTTTAAGATTTTACTTACTTATTTATATATTTGGTTAGTTAATACAAAAGAGCTACGTCTGATCCCTACGAGGCTCGTTATGGCAAGAAACCGACAAGTAAGATCTCGTGGGGACAGAACAATCACAAAGGCTGTGTTTAACTATCATTACAAGCGTTAAAAGAATAAATCAAGGGGTTAGTTAAATAATACTAGAACAAATCCAAGTGAACGAACAATAACATATTGTAAAAACAATAATAAGTGTTAGTAGAAATACAGATACAAGATGGCTGTTAAAGTAATCCCATTAAAAAGTAATTATACTGCTTAGGTCTAATCTAAAACGGGAATGTTCATCGATCCCAAAATAGACATAGTTGCGTAGAACAACGGCAAAAATGGTAGTGCAAAATACAAAAAAAAAAATAAATAATAAAATTAAGGAACGGATATTTATAAGAGAAAAGGACGAGACACAAAAACCCTGGAATACAATAAATAATAGTTATTAAATAAAAATGAAAAAAAAAAAATTAACAAAATAATTAATAAATAATAAATAAAATCAAATAAAAAGCTGACGTTTCAGATAGAAACTATCCTTTATCAATAAACAAGGATAATTCTTTAAAGGCAATTAAAATATTAGAGAATTATCCTGAAGTTCGACAATCGACAATCGAACAGTGAAGTGTACATTTGTTAGGATGGGAGGAAAGCAGCGCTTTCACAAAGCTCATCGAACCAGAATTCATTCCAGATGAATTACACTGAGGTAGTCAAGAAGCCTGATCAACCCAACCGTTCTTCCACATTACATAAAAAAGAAAATAAGATTGACGATTGTCAGAAACAAAATACAAACGAAGTATAAAAATAAAAAAAAATACAGCGAGAGGGAAGATCATCACATCTTCCAGTAGTCTGGGAAAGAAACGTTGCTAATATCTTCAAAATTGACGTCAAGAACGTGCCTCGGTTTACGATAGTTCGTATGCCAGTTCATATTCATTGAGTTTTTCAGTATCCCATTCACAATTTTATTGTCGTGAGTCTTCATCTTCTGTATCATAATCAAAAGAAGGTCCTGTATAAACTTTCCGATATGGGCCATGTTTAAATCCAAGTGGACGGATTGGTTTTTCACCGTCCTTCTGCCAAGCTGGGCAATGGACCACAGGGTAACATTCTGAAACGACTGTAGTTCACTCCATCTGGATGTACAGATAGTCGCCCACGCAGGCATGCCATAGAGGAGTATGGTCCGGATAATAGACTTGTACAGAAGTAGCTTGTTGTCAATGCTGAGGGCGCTGTTGCGACCCATGAGAGCTATGTTACTGTACATAGCCCTCTTCGCTTTGTTCAGAGCATAAGACATACGCTGGTTCCATGAGAGTCTTGAGTCAATGATAACTCCCAGATACTTGTAGTTGTCCACCCAGTCCAGTTTCTTTTTGAACAGAACAAGAGAATCTGAGGGGCGCTTGAGCTTCCTATTGAGGTTCAAAGCCTTGCACTTCCTGAGGTTAAGGTTCAACTTCCAGCAGTTAAACCAGTTATCGAACTGCTTTAAGACGCATTGCAGCAGAGTGATAACGTGCGCCGGCTTGTGTGCCCATGTCATAATGGCAGTATCATCCGCATAAAAATATCATCTGTTACAATTATCGGGTTTCGGTAAATCATGTACAAAGTAATTAAATTGCACAGGCCCGTGGACAGAACCCTGAAGGACACCGGCCTTTACAACACGTGGCGTGGAAAGATTTTCTCCAACTTTGGCTGCAAAGGATCTGCCGTCAAGAAAGGATTTCAGCAATAAAATCAAATGGCAGGGAACTCGTCTGTGATCATTTTGTAGACAAGGCCCTCATGCCACACTTGGTCAAAAGCTTTACTGACATCGAGAAATACCACCCCAGAGTACCTGGAGAGGTTCAGGTAGGTGCTCAGGTCTTCCAGGAACCTCCATATCTGCATCGGACAAGAGTGGTCAACACGAAAACCAAACTAATCTTACCGAAAAAGGTCATTTGCTAAACAGTGGTCTTGGAATCTAACGAGGATCGTTTTCTCCAACACTTTGGATGTCAAGTGTAGTAGGCTATGAGGTCTGTAACTCGCGGGAATTGCAGCATTTTGCCCCTGCTTGGGGATACTCAGCACAATAGATTGCTTCCAAGCCACAGGGAAGTAAGAAAATTTCCAGCAATCGCTAATGATATTAGTGAGATAGTCAATACAGTTCTTCGGGAGATTCATAAGGGCGTTATGACTCACCTTGTCTCTTCCTGGAGCCTTCTTCTTTTTCAGTTTACTTATGATGGTGGCGATCTCTCCAGCCACAATGTTATTCTTCGTTAAATACGGCTGGACTTCATCAAAGTTGACAATACCTTCTTCCACACGCTGAGACATAATTTGTCTCTCGGGCTTATCGTTGGTAGGAGTAACAAACGGCATTTCCAGTAAATCTGCAATGACTTGGGACTTGTCCTGATCAGTTTGCACATAGTCACTTTGTGGTGTAAGGAGTGGAGGAAGCATATCATTCTTCCTTTTCTGTAAAACTCTGATCATACTCCAAATGGAATTGTCGCGAGCCGACAAGCTTCGGAGTTTTTTCATTCCATCTAGCATCGCGAAGATCTTTTATATCCTTTTGGACTATTCGCACTAGCCTGTTGAACTTGGTTTTGAGACAAGGTTCACGCTAGCGTTGCTATAGTCTACAGGTCCTGTTTCTTTCAGCAATTAGGCATTGGATTCCAGGAGTGAGTTGGATTCGATGAGGAGATTTATTCTCTGATGGATACTTACTAGCTTCTATAGCACTGTTAATACATCTAGTGATGTTTTCAACACATTAGTCGATGTCCACTGTACAGTAAGCAATGTCGGTATGGCAGCCATAATCATTAAGAATATATTTGTAGAGCTTCCAGTATTGATGATGTATGAGTTCCTCTCGGAAGTTTATGTCAACACTGTCAAAGTTCAACGCCACAGGCTTGTGGTCAAAAGAAAGGTCATTAATCGTGAAGATATTGTACGGTTTGAAAAACCCTTCAAGAGCGAGATGTCCAAAACGTCACTACTAGGGGAGTGGTCGCAGTGGTAGGTGCCCTCTATAGGTCCAGCCGCGATGATATCATCTCTAAATTGTATGTACCTATAAAGAATCATGCCGTTGTAATTTTGCGTTCGGGAATTCCAGCTTGGGTGTTTGGCATTTAGGTCACTAGCCAGGACGACTGGAGTTTCACCACTGAAGAGTTAATCAAGCTCGCTAATGTCAAGATAATGTTTAGGTGAATTGTAGAGCGGCACGAACTTCCCTTCACCACAGGAGACGTCATTGATAATGATGGAGGCTGATTCCATGCCTGCATAGGATTTGGAGACTAATTCTTGGTGTTAAATTCCTTCCTAATGATGTTCGCAGCGCACGCAGAAGCACATCTTGCAGCATTTGAAGTCATTCGATCCTTACGGTACACACAATAGCCAGGTAGCTTGCAGTTTTGGCTTGGTTTGAGGTGAGTTTCACAGAGGAAAGCAACGTCGATTTCTTGCTTTATCAGAAAATTGTGAAACTCGATACGCTTTTGGGAAATGCCCTTATCGTACCATATCACGCACCGAAGTTCACCTTTGTTGATTTCAGTATAACGTTGTGCAGCCATACTAAAATTAGTTGGTCGTAAGGAGCCCTCTCAACTGTGGGTTACTTTTACCTAGATTAGAAAACAGATGACAGATACGTCCTAATTGCTTATACATACCTAGTAGGTCGTTGATGTTGAGGCCTTTATCTTCCGGCGTAAACACGGCGGCAGCGTAGGATTTGCCTGCTGTAACTTGAGAACTGGGCATCCTTTGAACCTGGGGGTATTTTGGACATTTCGTGTAGCTTGAAATGTGCTGTCCACCATATCTGATCCATTGTGGGGGGCCTTGTCCTTTGATCTTGGGGCAATCTCCTGACTGGTGCCCCTCAGCACATTTATTACAACGAGGAACTTTCGTGCAGCCCATGGCTACGTGTCCGAAGCGCAGGCAGTTGTAGCACTGTAGTGGCTTTTTCTTCCCGAAAGGCCTCCAGTGATATTGAAAGCGGACGAATACGTGTTATGTTTTTCAATGACTGGTTGTGTTCGCTGTTCGGGAGCAGAACTAAAAACCATTGGCATATCAATGGATCCTTTTGCTTTCCTCAGTCGGATTACCTTTTCCGGGAAGTAGTTGACTCTTTTCAGGTCTTCTTGGAAGTCAACGAGATCATAGGTTACATCGACATTTCGAATGAAGAGCTTCAGAACCTTGTCGGCCTTTAGTTGATGATGCTGAATTTTTAGAATATTGTCAGACTTAATTCCAGAGACTAACCTGTTGTGAGTTTCTTCGTCTTAACATTTAACTTTGATGGTTTCAGCTTTTAATTTTTTACAGCCTTAACATTATTTTCGTCGCCCTCTTATTACCTCCTATTTGTTCTCCTTCCTGGCCTATCCCAACACGTCTTTAAAATATCTTCTACTTTTTCAGCCAATACCGTCTTACTGTTCCCTATGCCAATTATATATAAAGGCGTCCTTTAGTACTTTTTTCATACACGTACAAGGTCGCTCGGCTAATAAAGACCATAGGATCACGAAGAGGTATGTACCGCCAATTATCGTGCGGACTCATGGCGTCCAGTTTAAGACGATTTTAACTGAGCTCGAGAAGCATGTTCCAGTGGACAAGATTACCGTTCATACGGGCAGAGCTGAAACCGTCAAAGTTAAATGTGAAGATGAAGAAACACACTACAGGTTAGTCTCTGGAATTAAGTCTGATAATATTTTAAAAATTTAGCATCATCAACTGAAGTCGGAGAAGGTCTTGAAATACGTAATTCGTAATGTGGATGTTACGTATGACCTCGATGACTTCCAAGAAGACCTAAAAAGAGCCAACTACTTCCCGGAAAAAGCTATTCGATTGATGAAAGCCAAAGGCTCCATTGATAAGCCGATGGTTTTGGTTCTACTCCAGAACACCTAACACAGCCAGTCATTGAAAAACATAACACGTATTGGGCCCCTGGCAGTATCAGTGGAGGCCTTTCGAGGGAACAAGAAGCTACTACAGTGTTACAACTGCCTACGCTTCGGACACGTATGCATGCTCTGCACGGAAGATCCTCGTTGTAATAAATGTGCTGAGGGGCACCAGTCAAGAGATTGCCCCAAGATCAAAGGACAAGAACCCCTAAAGTGCATCAGATGTGGTGGACAGCACACATAAACTACACGAAATGTCCAAAATACCCCCAGGTTCAAAGGATGTCTAGTTCTAAAGTGACAGCAGGCAAATCCTATGCTGCCACTGTGTCTACGCCGGAAGACAAAGGCCTCAACATCAACGACCTACCAGGTATGTATAAACTATAAGGACGTATCTTTCATCTGATTTCTGATCTAGGCAAAGTTACCCACAGTTGAGTGGGCTCCTTACGACCAACTAATTTTAGTATGGCTGCACAACGTTATACTGTAATCAACAAAGGTGGACTTCGGTGCGTGATTTGGAACGCTAGGGGCATTCCCCGAAAGCGTATCGAGTTTCACAACTTTCTGATAAAGCAAGACATCAACGTTGCTTTCCTCTGTGAAACTCACCTCAAAACAAGCCAAGACTTCAAGCTACCTGGCTATTCTGTGTGCCGTAAGGATCGAATGGCTTCAATTGCTTAAAGATGTGCGTCTAGGGGCGCTGCGATCATCATTAAGAAGGGAATTCAACACCAAGAATTAGTATCCTATTCTTATGCAGGTATGGAATCAGCCTCCATCATTATCAATGATGTCTTCTGTGGTGAAGTGAAGTTCATGGCGCTCTACATTTCACCTAAACAATTTCTGGCGACAATTCCATTTGGAGTATTGTCAGATCTTTACAGAAGAAGAAGAATATTACGCTTCCTCCACACCGTACACCACAAGGGGACTATGTGCAAACTGATCAGGACAAGGCCCAAGTCATTGCAGATTCACTGGAAATGCTGTTTGTTATTCCTCCAACGATAAGCCCGAGAGCCAAATCATGTCTCAGCTTGTGGAGGAAGGTATTGTCAACTTTGATGAAGTCCCACAGCACTTAACGAAGAACAGCATCGAGGCTGGAGAGGTCGCCACCATCATCAGTAAACTGAAAAAGAAGAAGGCTCCAGGAAGAGAGAAGGTGAGTAATAACGCCCTTATAAATCTCCCGAAGAACTTTATTGACTATCTCACTAATATCATTAACGTCTGCTGGAAATTTTCTTACTTCCCTATGGCTTGGAAGCAATCTAATGTGTTGAGCATCCCCAAGCAGGGGCAAAATCCTGCTATTCCGGCGAGTTACCGACCTATTAGCCTGCTACCCACGATGTCCAAAGTGTTGGCGAAAACGATCCTCGTCAGATTCCAAGACCACTGTCTAGCAAATGACCTTTTTCGGGAAGAGTAGTTTGGTTTTCCTGTTGACCACTCTTGTTGATGCAGATATGGAGGCTAGTGGAAGACCTGAGCACCTGCCTGAACCTCTCTAGGTACCCTGGGGTGGTATTTCTCGATGTCAGTAAAGCTTTTGACCAAGTGTGGCATGAGGGCCTTGTCTACAAAATGATCAGAGACGGGTTCCCTGCCAATTTGATTTTGTTGGTGAAATCCTTTCTTGACGGCAGATCCTATGCAGCCAAAGTTGGAGAAAATCTTTCCACGCCCCGTGTTGTAAAGGCCGGTGTCCCTCAGGGTTCTGTCCTCGGGTCTGTGATATTTAATTACTTTGTACATGATTTACCGAAACCCGATAATTGTAATCTGTATTTTTATGCGGATGATACTGTCATTATGACATGGGCACACCAGCCAGCACACGTTATCACTCGGCTGCAGTGCGCCTTGAACGAGTTCGAAGACTCGTTTAACTGCTGGAAGTTGTACCTTAACGTTGGAAAGTGCAAGGCTTTGTATATCAATAGGAAGCTCAAGCGTCCCCCAGATTCTCGTGTTCTGTTCATTAGAAACTGGACTGGATGGACAATTACAACTATCTGGGAGTTATCATTGACTTAAGACTCTCATGGAACCGGCATATGTCCTATGCTCTGAATAAAGCGAATAGGGCTAAGTACAGTATCATAGCTCTCATGGGTCGCCACAGCACCCTCAGCATTGACAACAAGCTACTTCTGTACAGATCGATTATGCGGACAATACTTCTCTATGGCATGTCTGCGTGGGCGACTAGCTGTAGAACCAGATGGAGTAAACTACAGTCATTCCAGAATGTTACCCTGAGGACCATTGCTCAGCTGGACAGAAGGACGGTGAAAAACCAATCCATCCACATGGATTTAAACATGGCCCATATCGAAAAGTTTATACAGGATCTCCTTTTGATTATGATACAGAAGATGAAGATTCACGACAATAAACTTGTGAATGGATTACTGAAGAACTCTTTGAATATGAACTGGCATACGAAGTATCGTGAACCGAGGCACGTTCTTGACGTGAATTTTGAAGATATTAGCAACGTCTCTTTCCCGGACTACTGGAAGATGTGATAATCTTCTTTCTCCTTGTGTTTTTTATTTCGTTTGTATTTTGTTTCTGACAATCGTCAATCTTATTTTCTTGTTTGTATAATATGGAAGACCGCTTGGGTTGGTTAGGCTTCTTGACTACCTTAGTGTATTTCATTTGGAGTTTATTCTGGTTGGATGAGCTTTGTGAAAGCGCTGCTTTCGTCCCATCCTAACAACAGTACACTTCACTGTTCGATTGTCGACTGTCGATTTTTTATATAGAAAAGGTAAAGACCCTCTTATAAGTATTCGATATGAAGGCCAGCAAACTTCGAGTTAAAAAAACCCACAAGTTAAAAGGAATAGAACTTCCAAAGTAGCTGAAGGAAGAATTTTTGCTGCGGTTGCTTCTGCTTCTATTGGTAAGGGAGTCGCTGACCACGATGAATTGGTTAAAATTCAAAGGTAGCTGGGTAACCTAATGAATATGTTAAAAGATAGTGGCAAAGTGTTGCTGCAGACCACTCAAACAGAGACAAGTCAATAATCATGGATAGACATCCCTACCTTGATCAAAAAAGGTATTAATCACACAAAGACACACCTAACCTTGTTAATAAGGGAAGAAGTTTCTATTGTCATCAAAGATGCTGATGTTGGAGAGGTCAAGTTTACTTCCCTATACAACCCACCCAGGCACAAGTTAGACCCTCATGACTTAGACGAACTACTGTCTGGGCCCACTCTAGTTGTTATGGTGGGTGATTTGAATGTGAAACATCCACAGTGGCACTCCAGATGCACTAATCATAGTGGCTTGGTACTTTATAGGTACATGGTAAATCAGATCGACACTACCATTATTGGCCCTCTTGAAGATACATACTACTGTCATAACTCACCCGCTAGTGACGTGCTCGACATTACTGTTCTCAAGGGGTTTTTCAAACCCTACAATATTTTTACAATAAATGCCTTTTCATCTGATCATGTACGAGTTGCACTAAATTTTGAGGGGATAAATATCGACCTAAGAATAAATCTTCGTTATAAGCAGGACTGGAGAGTTTTTAGAGAACTTATGAACGACAGTAACATTCCCTATCAAGATCCTGTCGCGAGCAGTGACATTGAAGAAAATATCAAAAAAGTCACTCACTCCATCAAGATGGCTACAAATACAAGTGCTACTCCGGTGGATTGCAAGCGGCCAGACCATCTGGAACTTCCTCCCTCCATCAGGCAACTCATCCACGAAAAAAACACTATCAGAAGACTTTGGCAGCGTACCAGGTTTCTCCACTTCAAGACGAAGTACAACAGGCCATCCCGCAAGGTAAGTGACCTGATTAAGGATTTAAGAAATCAAAGATGGAACGACAAAGTTAAAAGACTGTCCGTCCAGGATAACTCTCTCTGGAGTATGGTCAGGGCCCTTAAAAGCAATAGGACTATTGTTCTCCCTCCTTTGCTTACAGAGGGTGGCATTTCGTTAGCAATGACCAGGACAAAGCATAAATTATCGCCGATTCACTGAAGAGCCAATTCTCTACGCCCAAAGAGGATGGTCTGGTCAATATTACTCGTGAGGTCAAAGACGTGTGTGATAGGTATGGCCACACACAGCGAGCTCTTGGCTCTCCTGATTTCATTTGCACCTCTGAGATATGGGACATCATAAAGCGCCTCAAAACCAAAAAGGAAGCCGGCATCGACACCATTACCAACAGTGCTCTCAAGGATTTGCCTCCCAGTGTTATCTGCATTATCACCAAAGTCATGAATGACTGCTGGCTTAGCGGCCATTTCCCTAGTATCTGGAAAGACACAGTCATAATCACCATTCCTAAACCTGGACTGGATCCTGCTCTTCCCACAAGTTATAGGCCCATTAGCTTGTTGCCCATGTATTTGAAGGCCTTTGAATGCACTATACTTAAGAGGTTCAACGAGTACTGCAAGGCAAACAACCTCATTCGTAGTGAGCAATTTGGCTTCCGTCCAGGCCACTCTTGTCAGCTTCAGTTATGGAGGCTCGTTGCTGATTTAAACGGACCTCTCAACCTCTCTATGTTTGGTGGTGTCGTTTTCCTCGATGTCCAAAAGGCCTTTGACCAAGTCTGGCATGAAGGGCTCATTTACAAAATGATTACCTACGGGTTCCCTGACGATCTAATTGCTCTGGTTCGCTCCTTTCTGTCAAAGAGGACTTTTCGTGTTAAGGTTGGGGACTCCTTGTTTGAACCCTGCGATGTTAATGCTGGTGTACCCCAAGGTTCTGTCTTGGGTCCAGCCTTATTCAACTTCTTTATCCAAGATTTTCCCAAGTTTTCCAAGTGTAATCTTTACTTGTTTGCTGACGACGGGTCCATTATGACCTGGGCGCGAAACCCAGCACATGTATATCACTCGACTACAAAAAGCTTTACATCAGTGCGAGAGCTGGTTCACTAAGTGGCGATTAAAGCTGAATGTCAAAAAGTGCAAGGTCATGTTTATCACTCGCAAATGCAAAAACCCTCCAAAGCCCCTCTTCTTATTTGGCAAAAAACATGAGTGGGTAAAAAGCTATAAGTATCTTGGTGTCATGATCGACTCCAAACAAAATTGGAACGACCAAGTCCAATCCGCGCTCAACAAAGCAAAGAAAGCGAGGTTCAGATTGATTGCACTTCTGGGGCGAAACAGCGCTCTTGGTGTAGATAACAAACTCTTGGTGATTCGTACTATTTTACTCCATGGAATGCCTGCTTGGGCTTCTATTTGCAAATCTAGATGGAAGGATCTCAACACCTTCCAAAGAGTGGCTCGCCAATCCAAAGCCCAACTTGACAGAATTGTTGCCAACAACCACTCTATCTATAACGATTTGGGGATGACCCACGTAGGCACCTTTGTGCAGACACTTATGAAGAACATGCTACCCAAGATGGAAAATCATGAAAATACTCTGGTTTCTGGACCATCCACTCGTTATTAAGGGTCCCCTCAGGTTTCGAAGACCCCACTATGTCCTGGATGTCTGCTTTGATGACGTTAACAAGGCCGTCTTCCCCAACTACTGGATCTTTTAGATCCTGCTGATTTTTGGGGACTCTATTCGTCAATCTACAATCTGACTCTCGTCCCTTCTTGGGACTTATTCTCTTGAGGACTATAGAGCTTCTCTCCCAGTTCATTGTACCTCCTCTGGTTTACTCTTTGGGCGAGCGTGCATAGTGAGTTTGGCTCCTGGACCACTCGCGTCTTACTTTTTCACTAAACTGTTTATTGTATATTGTCGATAGTACTTTTTTCATAACTTCAGGATAATTCTCTAATATTCTAATTGCCTTTAAAGAATTATACTTTTTGCCTTGATAATGGATAGTCTCTATCCGAAACGTCAGCTTTTTATTTGATTTTATATTTCTAGTTTTATTTTGATTTTTTTATTATTTATTAATTATTTTGGTTATTATTATTTATTTTTCAATTTTATTTAATAACTATTATTTAATAAAAATTAGTAAATAAATTACATGGGTCACGTGATTTAGGGCGCAAGCTCAAGCGAGCGTGCTCGGAAGAGTAGAGTCGCCAACGCAGAAATTCCCAGCAAGTTATTATTGGAATTCATTGTTCCTAACGGTGTTGCGTTCACCCTCGTCAGAGAATGAGTATGTCCAGAGAAAGCGGTCAGATGATGTGAAGGTGACGTGGAAAGCAGAGAGAACACGATCGAGGAGAACGGTGCAGCAAGCAAGGCATAGCAGATGTCTACTTCGAGAAGCGGATTATGGTTCATGGCAGTCGAGCGATCCTCTTGTAGAGCTAAAGAAAGAATTAATCGAGCAGGAGTTCGTTTTTCTGCATCAGAAGGAGATTCGAGGAATCTCCAGAAAAGTGCTCCTTTATGTAATTTTTTCACCAGACACATCGAAAGAATTAATGGTAGCCCGTGATGTACAACACACTTTTTAATGTCACTCCCAGATAATATAGTCGGACATTTCAGTGAGTTTGAGAAATCTCCGGTAAATGTAAATGTAACAAAGCAAGTCAATACCTTCGTTATATTGACGAAGGGGAGGCTAAAGTAAATAAGAAAGCCGTTGCAGAAGATGAATCTGTGATTGACGTTGTTACACAAATATATGCGGAGGAGAGAAGGTCCAGTAACTCAGTTATGTGTATATTCAGTGACATGATTCAAAGCTCGAGTGATAAAGAAAGTTACGGGGGTCTTCTATATAAAGAAGGATGTTTGTGGGTCTGTCTGTGGGTCTGTCTGTGGGTCTGTTTTTTATACAAATCTACAGTTTTATTCCGATCTTGATGAAATTTCGCATACATGACCTTCAAAGCATGAGGAAGGTCACTGTCTACCTCAGATTTCGGAAAAATAATAAATATCGATAAAAAATCGATATTCATGGTTATGGCAAGGCATATTAATGAGAAATATCTCATGACCAACAATGCAAGGCAAAGTTTGTACAACAATAGGTATCGACAATGGTATCAGCACGCAATTCACAAACACACTGCATGAACCAACAATATATATCTCTTGACCAACAATGAAAGGAAAAGTTTGTGCAAGTGTAATTATCCCGGGCAACGCCGGGTACCTCTTCTAGTCTTCTATATATATAAAGAAGGATGTTTGTGGGTCTGTGCGTCTGTGGGTCTGTGGGTCTGTGTGTGGGTCTGTGGATCTGTGTGTACGTTTTTTATACAAATCTACAGTTTTATTCCGATCTTGATAAAATTTCGCATACATGACCTTTAAAGCATGAGGAAGGTCACTGTCTACCTCAGATTTCGGAAAAATAATAAATATCGATAAAAAATCGATATTCATGGTTATGGCAAGGCATATTAATGAGAAATATCTCATGACCAACAATGCAAGGCAAAGTTGGTACAACACTAGGTATCAACAATGGTATCAGCACGCAATTCACAAACACACTGCATGAACCAACAATATATATCTCATGACTAACAATGAAAGGAAAAGTTTGTGCAAGTGTAATTATCCCGGGCAGCGCCGGGTACCTCTTCTAGTAAGAGATAAAATTATAGATATGGCCCCTTTAAATAATGTCAAGGAAGATATTGACTTTAAAGCGCTGGGAATTATAGAAGAGACAAAAAGAATTATCAAGCGTAGTGACGATTTAGATAATTCCTTAGTGGATTCTCATCTAAAAGAGATATTGTGATCAGATAAAGTGAATCAGGAGTTAAAGCTAAATTGTAAAGCGAAATCAAGTCAAGATAGTATGCAAGATTCTTTAAGTTTAGAAGAGAAAGAAATACATACTAAAATTAATCTTTCACTTGCTACATTTAAGGAAGCAACTAAAGAATGTAAAGTTAATTACGCAGTTAGAAGCGAGGAAAAGAAGCTAGAAGTAAAAATAAAAGAATTTTTGCGGGACAACAGTGATTATATAAGCGATGGTAATGCGTATCATGACGGTGGTATAAATGGACTGATTAATAATTGAAACAGGCCTTATCAATAATTGAAAGTCTGGTGGACAGATTGCAATTAGATTGCAGTAGTAGTTGTAAGCGCTGTTGTACAAAAGAACATTATATGCCTTGTAGCAATTCGAAAAGAAGAGTTTCATTTAAGAGGAAGTATTTTTTTAACCGGAAAAAGAACGAATCTAAACATAGGAATATACCTTACGTAATCAAAGGCCGGAAGAGGAAAAATAGGCACAGAAATAATTATAACAAAGAAAGGAAAGACTTTCAAAAAAGAGGAAAAGTAAATGTAAGTAAACGGAATGGAAATATGTTGTTGAATATTGTATCAGAAAATGGAAGTAGTAACAAGGATCGGGAAAGAAGCAGAATCTCGAAAGAAAAGAATATCGAAACAAAGGGGTTTAAAAGAAAAGATTATAACAATAACAGCAATGATAGAAGGTCTAATAGAATACACTATAAAGAGAGACAAACTTTGAATATGAATAATACCTGTGAGAATACAAGAAAACACAAGAGAGTGAAAATTAGAAATAGGCGAAATAAAATGTATGATCAGCCTTATTATGACTTTAATAAATATAATCAAAGAGGTGTTATTAAAAGAAATGATTACACTTCGCAATCTTCGTTGCGACCAGGGCAGGTGAGGATGTCACGTGATTTAAAGGCGTGAGCTCAAGCGAGCGCACTCGGAAGAGTAGAGTCGCTAACGCTGAAATTCCCAACAATTTATTATTGGAATTCATCATTTTTAACGGAGCTGTGTACACCCTCGTCGGAGAATGAGTATGCCCAGAGAAAGCAGTTAGGTGATGCGAAGGCAACGCGGAAAGGTCAGAGAAAACGATCGAGGAGAACGGTACTGGAAGCAAGGCATAGCAGATGTCTACCTCGAGAAGCGGATTATGGTTCATGGCTGTCGAGCGATGGCTCTTGTAGAGCTGAAGAAAGAATTAAGCGAGCAGGAGCTCGTTATTCCACATCATAAGGAAATTCGAGGAATCTCCAGATAAGTGCTCCTTTATGTAATTTTTCCGAGCCTGTCTTCCGAGGAGAAAAACTCGGTATCAATTTATTTATCTGCCAAGTTAAATACAAACGCTTTGCCCGTATATGGGGTAGAGAATTTAAGTGGGAAGGAGTGTTCACTTTGGAATTATTAAAGCGAACAAGAGGCTTTAAACGACAAGCTACGTTTAAGATCCATTAACTGTGGCGTTATATTTGAGTCTACTGAGTTGCTTCCTTGTGTCACAGTGCGTATTCCGTCATATAACTTGCTTACGGGATATAAAAGCAAGACTTTGTGATGAAGTGTTCACGGAATTACGAAAGTGGAACTTTTCATCTAAGATAATGAGAATTTTTCCATAATGATTGGACGGCTACATTGCAACGAATGTAGGAGGATTCCTTTCTTTGGCGGAGTTATCGCATTCTAATCTTCAATGAAGAAAAGTAACAGGATGCTAAGGATTTGGTTTTTGGGTAATTATTTAAGGAGCCACTTTTTGGATTATCCCTGGCTTTTTAAAGAGAGCCGGATTGCATAATTGAAAGGCTCGAAATATCTAATTAAAGGATTTACGATGGGCAAGTTTTTACAGTGCATGCATGTCGTTAAGTGCACGAATTGCTTAACTGAAGTGCTCTCGGAGGGATAGCTTCATGTGGGAAGAGCTAGTTGTGCCTCGAGCTCGTCATTAATTTTCTTAAACACTTTGTTTTATTTTTGAGCTTAGATATTTTTTAGTAGAAACTAATTGCTACATTCAATCTACTAAGTAAATTTATCTTGTGTTCTACAAAGATAATTACATAAGGAAAACTCGTTTTGCATATTGAGAGTTCTACTAATAAATTTATTAGATCCTTAGCGGAAGAGTTAATTATTTTTTTAAAGAAGAATTTGGCATTTTGAAATATAGACATATTAAGAATTACATGAGTTAGCTTATACACTGGTTAGGGTTTTCTTATTTTTCTTTCACCCTTGCAGTCGAGGAGAGTACCAGGACCGAGTTTCAGGTTGACGCCCTCAACAGGAACTTCTCTTCGCTAGGTCATAGCAACTTTACTTGGAGGTTGTTGTTCCCAATGCTGCTGCAAGGAGTTCGTACGAAGACATCTGATGCGGGATGGGATCTATAAGAAGAAACGCACGGAAGATGTTATTTGTATTCAAGTTAATTTGCTACTGGTATTATAAAAACTCTAAAAATTCAAGTAGTAATGTTTCATTTATAAAAAGAATAGAAATTAATAACTTACCTTGTTTATTAATTATCTTTTGCTGACGAGGTGTTCAGCAGTGTAAATGCTTACTTCTAAATTATTAAGGATTCCATCCTTATTTCCAAGTTCAATTTAATCAATAAATTGTGTTTACTTTGTTACACTATGCTCTGATTAATTCTTATCAACGCTTCCACGTTACAACATGTAAATTAATCATAGTAAGCAACATAAGTTCAATTACTGATAAAAAGTGAAGCAGAAAGGACATTTAAATAACGTACCTCGCACATACTTTTAACGGGAAACTATTCGAGTGCAATGCGTCGACCACGTATGCCATGGGGAAAAGACGAACTAACAGACTAGGATGATGTACTATATATGTGCTTTTTAACTGCTCTACGGAACGCCATATAAGGCGCTAATTCTGGAAGAGCAGGCGGTAATTTGGCCCAGACGCCAATCCCGGCGTAAGATACACACCTATTACAGTAATTATGTTTTAAGGTAGGTAGATAGATTTCGTTTATACACCTCGTAGAGTAATTATGTCTGCTCGAGTTTAAGATTATAGTGATTGGAGTAGATAAATTTAGGACAGAGTTTTGAGATTTATAAACAAACATGCTTAGCTGCAACCTATTATTTGATAGATGGTGGGTATTTGCAGGAGATAAAAATTATGTGAGACATAAGACCTTTTAGATAATTTCAATAAAGTGCGGAGAAACCATTTTTGTAATTTAAGAATTCTGGACAAGTTAAATGCGCTGGATGAAGCCCAGAAAATGACACAGTAACATAGTTGGGAGTGTATTCAAGCGTGATATAACAAAATAAGAATCTCCGGGGGTAAGTGACTGGAAATCAGGCCCTGTCTTCTGGTCAACTTCACCATAAGAGCAACTACCTGCAAATTCCCAGAGAGATTATGAGATAATACAAGACCAAGATATTTAAAAGACTCAACAATTCTAATGGGTTGATTGCCATAAGAAATTATAGGGACTTTGATAAGATTGGACTTATTTCGCTGATAAAAAAACATAATCTTCGTTTTGTCAGTATTAACTTGTAGCGCATTAATGTTGCTCCAACGAAGGAGCGAACGCAGAGCATCATTTAAAGATAATAGTCTGCTAGACACAGAATCTGAGAATGTCAAGGACACGTCATCAGCATACATAATGGTTTTAGTAGTGCTAAATACACTGGGGAGATCGTTGATGAATAGATTAAACAGCAAAGGGGGTAGTATTGAACCCTGCGGAACCCCCAAGTTTCTTGTTCCGGAACGACGACATTCCGGAACGAGTCATAAAGTACCTCCTATCGCACAAAAAGTCAGCGATCCAAGCCAATGGGGAACCATTTATATGGAATTGGGAAATTAATATAAGTAATAGCAGTTGTGTAGGGACTGTATCAATAGCTTTAGAAAAATCGATAAATAAAACTGCTACGAGATTGTTACTGGACATTTCGGCGGAAATAAATTCGGTTAACTCGAAGCATGCAGTCTCTGTACTCTTGCTGGGCATAAAGCCATGTTGGCTTGCACTAATAAGTCTGCTGGAGTAAATATAATCCGATAGACGATTGTACATTAATTTTTCAAAAGTTTTCGAAAAGATGGAAAGAATAGATATGGAATTTTGTGAAACTGCTTGGATCGCCGCTCTTGAAAATTGGAAATACGCGCGGATTTAAAAAATGAAGGATAAGTACCGGAAACCAATAAACTATTGTTGTTCTCCACAAGTTAGCATATTTCCTTGCCAATCTTTTTGAGCGGAGATCGTTAATGTCGTCTCCCTCATGAGAAACCTCTTGCAACCTTTTCTCATGAATCTCGGAGGCTGAATCTTCTTTTTTCATTTCAATCTTCCGCTCGTCGATCTTTTTCCACCTACGCAGCCGTTTACGACGCTTCCTCCCCTTGCTTCCGCTTTCATGGATTCGATGGAAACAGATATCTTCTAACTGATGAGCGCGCCATCTATTATCTTTAAAGTGCAACGGCTGAACTCCAACATTATTTCTTGGCTTTTTCTTAGAGCCAAAAATACTGGATCTCGACTCTGTCGCAATACTTTGTGACAAATAGTGTATTTTTGACAAAACTTTGGAATAAGAATACCTTTATCTACAAAGAATTTTAGAATTTCAGTGAATGTTTAAAAGTTAGCATAATTTGACAGTTTGATCTTTTAATTCATTTTTTTTAATCTTAATTTTCTATTTTTTTTCGATCACCCATTGGCGGAAGGGTTCGACGTACCCCAAAGCGTTCGACGTGCAGAGCGAAGAATTTCGGCTAGCAACTTTTCAGAAATACCTGTGAAGACTAGACGAGAGGTTACGCCATAAGAAGATTCCGGTCGTTGATGTCCAGATTAATTGGGATAAAAAAACCAAAAAGATTGTAAACTGCATAAGTTTGTGTTTTTGAATTAGCTGAAAAGGTTTATTTCGTTTTACGTCATAAGAAAAGAAAAATAAAGCCACGGGCTAATTTTGATCCGAGTTCTTGCTATAAGGCTCTTAATAAAAGAAAATTCTATATGCTACTCAAAACGTTTAATAAACATAAGAAAGGGGAATAAGCTGGGTAAAGGCATTGTAAATCCAAGTTAATTAGGATTAAGTCAGGTCAACTTGGCATCTGATTTTTCCTGGGTCAGTTAATAGTTTATGAGTAATTAATTTATTACAGACACTTTTTGATTTAGCTGTCATAGCAGGTTATTTTTCGGATCGAAAGAGCTATAGATGCTCAACTCGTCAGGATACGCGCAGAGAGAGGTCTGCATCCCGATGTAGCTGAATGGGAGACCTCCGACATCGAAACTTTCTTGAACGAAGAAGTCATGAAATTTACGAAATGTGCTGACCATCACGCATCCGAACGTTTGTGTCGTGCTTTACAATGACAAACAGAAGTGGTCGAATCATTTCTGCAAGAAAGGCGGGAAGACGTACTAGAATTTCGGAGTGGTCTGAATGTGCCATTGTATGATGGTTACATGGATATTCGTGCCTACATAGCGAACCTGGAAAGCCAAACCCTCATTAATGAAGTATTTTTACCGATGCTAAGAAAACTTTTTCCTTTAATTGTGGAATCCCACCTCGCACCTTGGATTGGAGAAGTTTTGCTACAACAAACTCGTACTTGGGTAGAAGCAAAACGGGCCTCAAAGAGCGATTTGGCGATACCAAGACGGAGGCAGCATTGATTAAAGAACTATGTACCCGTACTCAAAGAGAAGGAGAAGGCTTCCTTGAATATTTTTGTGAGCTTTACAAATTAAATGCCAGAGTAGCGCGACATCTATCAGATAATACATTGATGGAATTAGCGCTTGAAAACATCGTCCAGACATCTACTGGAGGGAGACCGTATGGAGAGTCTTTAAATGCAAGTCAGAAGTTCCGAGCGGCCATACGCGGAGAAGTACAAACAAAACAGAAAATAAAAAGTGGTGAGAATGACTCGTTGACTGCGGAGATTCTTGACCGCGGGCGGTCAAGGGCTTCCGGCGTTGATAGGGCACCAGGGAAAAGCCTGAGGGACGTGCGAGACGTTATCCCCACACGTCCCAGTGACTTAAATGAAAAGGAACTGAAGGTGAAACCAGATGAAGTTCAGAAGGAAGCACTAGAGTCTAGATTAAGAGAAAGGATTCTTTTGAATTGGCGAGAACCATGTTGGAATTTAGCCTGCCACTCACAGGGATGTGTCATTTACGGATCCGTTTCGACAACGTAGAGATTTCCTGTATGCTAGACACTGGATCCAGCTTATCTATTATATGACGAGAAGTTGCGGAAAAATTGCCGACGTGAGAAGATCGAATTTACGAAAACAAAACGATAAGAGTAGCAAATGGAGACAAGCAACTCCTGACGACTTATGTCAAAGAAACAATAACTGCCGTAGACACCATTCCTTGCTGCCCAGTGCCTATAAAGCTGTGGGTTTCAGAGAAGCTGCCCTGTAAAGGAATTATCGGTTTGGATGTACTAAGTTTAAGTTTCCAGATAGGGCTGACTCCGAGGATAAGACCAAATCACCTAGACCTGTCGAAAAGTATACAAGAAAAGAAAGTATGGGACGTAATAGAAGCAGCACAGATACAGCTGGAGAACATTACAGAAAAATATCCTTTGTATGCCCACTATATAGATACGGGAAAAAACCCACCTGTGAAAAAAGACCTTACCCTCAATCGCCGGCTAAAATGGCGATGCTACGCCGACTCGTTCTGGAGATGGAAGGGCAACGCATTGTAGGACGCGTAGAGAGTCCCTGGTCGCTGCCCTATTTCTTGATAGCCAAAAAGAATAGCAACGAACATCGTTTTGTTCTAGATGCCAGAATCTCAATGCCTTAACTACACCTATGGTCTACTATCCAATGCCAATGGAGCAGATACTACAGAAGTTCTTTCACGCCAGAATATTTTCCGTTCTAGATCTGAAATCTGCCTATTGGCAGGTGCGTTTGGATGAAGAATCCCAAGCCAAGACAGCGCTTGTGGTTCCGGGACTGGGTGGCTTTGCCTTCCGAGTCATACCTTTTGGCATAATTAATGGGGCTCAGGTGTTCCAGTCCCTCATGGATCAAGTGCTAGAGCCCACTATCAAACCCTGGAGTTTCCACTATATGGACGACATTATAGTGGGAACTCCAGACGTCGCATCCCATCTCGACGTGCTCGGACGAGTATTCGAACGATTGAGAGCACATAACTTGAAAGTCAACTTTCGAAAATCCGATTTTCTCCAGCGTCAGGTCGATTTTCTGGGGTATTCTGTATATGACCTGGGACTTCAACCATCGAAGAAATATGTCCAACCCATGGTGGATTACCCGGTTCCTAGAAACGCCAAGGAAGTCAGGCGCTTCATCGGGATGGTACAATTTTATAGAACCTTATACCATCATTAAGTGAATTCAACTTCCCGTTGAGGCATCTGACACATACAGACATTATATGGTCGTGGGATGTAGAGTGCTAGAAAGCTTGTGATTCAATAAATTTTTTTTTGACAGAACCCCCATTGTTAGCACAGCCCGATTTCGACAGCCCATTTGAAATCCTCTCAGACGCCAGCAAGAATGCTGTCGGGGCTATTGCTTACTCAAAACATCAATGGTCAGCAGAAGATTATCGCCTATTATAGTCGATCACTAACGGAACTCGAAGCCAAGTACTCAGTCGTGGCAACACCTCCTAGAGAGATGGCCTGCGGATCAAAGGTGTATGCATTGTTACATCACCATCAAGCGGTCAAATTTAGGGCTTATTATTGGTAAAAATACGATAACAATAGCCGCTTGATGATGATGTAACAATGTATACACCTTTTGTCCGCAGGCCTTCTCTATAGGTGAAAAAAATATTATTTCCAGTAATACAAACAACAATTGCAGAAAACCAGAAAAAATATAAAAGGGTAGAAGAGATGTGGATATGTTCAATACAATAAAAGAAATAAAAGACTCTTTAACCACAACAAGTTTTAAAAAAGAAAAATACAACCTTATCCTGTAAGCGCTTTTCGAGGACGAAGCTCTCATCATTCAGCAGGT
>JAHWFO010052114.1:18459-29432 GCA_023313115.1 Rhysida immarginata | reverse complement strand
TAATACATAAAATAAGAGGGTGTAAGAAAAGAATGGCCACTGAGAAAGGAAATCACGTTAGCTGTACCGTATCTTCCCAATCTCTCTGCTGATGCTCGGGTCTCACTCTGGTCTCACTGCTGTAGTGGTCTCGTCCAGCGACGTGGCTTGGAAATGGCTTGATAATAGGGTCCTTCTCTCTTGGGGCAGGCTGCGCATTCAGGGGACGGCTGGTAATTACGAACTATTTAATTGATCAAGCAGGTGCTCTGCTATAGGTACTCCTTTAAAATCGTCGGCACGAGCGAAAATAAAATACTAAACTTTTTGTGTGAACAAAAATGAAAACTTCTAAAACTGAAACGTGATTAAGCCTACGTTTTTGAATTTCTCAACTTGGTCGTAAGATACACCAGTTGAATGCCGAATATAAGCTAAAAAACTGAGTAGCGATGCCGCACACCCGGCTACTACAAAAGTTAATAACTAGTAACTTCTTTTTCACTTAGAACTTCTGACAAAACAGATTTGAGTTCGATAGCCAATCAAACTTTCGGGAACGCAGGTCACCCATCAAAAGAAAGGTGAATCCCTTGTCAATCAAGGGTTTGGACACACCTACCCTAATTGTTTCTATAACAACAAATCTCAACATTCACATGACAATCAATAGACTCTTTTGCTAACTTCAGATTCCTAAGTTCTTTTTCTTGTGTGTCTCCCTCGTTCTCTTTCCACCCACATCCTTTTCTAGAATTCCATCTTGTTCGTCTATCTAACTCTGGCAATATTCTTTAAGTCCTTGAACACAAGACCAACAACTAAAACAATGAGATGTAATATGAATCTCACTTTCTCCCTGTACTAAATAATTAAACAATTTACATAATTAATTTAAAAATAAATTCTAAATTTGGATATCAAATGTTCCCAGATTCTTACACCCCTCCCCGACTGTGGAAACTGTTGGCTGCTGCAGGCCACCTTCATCTCCGTCCATTCTGCCAATCGACTGAGCCAGCCCCTGGTAGGCTTTCCGTTATGCTGCTGTGTAGTTATCTGCAACACCCTGTATATGAAATTTTTGAACTTTAACTTCACAGTTTTTTTGTATTTTTATGTTTTACGGCTGATTTTGAAGAACCGAAAATCTCTTTTTTGTTCCATTACTGAAGGAAAATTGCAAAAGACACGTAACACCTCCTAACTATACCAAACTTTCAGTCACTCTTTTTTACAATGCTCACCCAAACTCGTAAACAGTAAAGTGTTTGTCTCAATGCAAATTGCCAGTGCTGTTTTTTTACACACTTTTATTTATTACTTGTTTGTGTATTTGTGCTCAAATTTTGTAACCAATAATTACCCTACTAACTAACTACCTACAGCTCTGCAACTTTCCGCAACTTTCACTAGTTTATCATTTATTGTCTCGAATATCAGTAATATAATATTTAAGTTTGATATGTATACAGTGCAATCGTGACGTAATGACTGCCTGTATAGTTGTTTACTAACTGAGATGCCCGTCTTCGCCGAGCTTCTATCAGTATCTGTCTACTCCAGGTATATACCAATGTTGTTTAAGGACTTGTTAATTGTCATTACATATGCTGGACGAACAGGAAATTGTCGACGTTCGAACTCCACAAAATAATCAGTCGCCTGCAACGGTATTCTTGGTAATAAAACGATTTGTCCTTTTATCCCCACTGACTATTGTAGATTGTAATGAGCCTGATTATTCGGAATTGGCTGTTGTATTGCTTATACCCCAAACGTTCAACCTAATGGCCGTCAACCCTACAAGTCACCGACAACTTCGGACGTTGTTGTAGTTTTACCTGGCAGTGGAGTCAGTGCACATCGGTGAATTATTTTGCGGCAGCGCACAGATGATAAGATTCGTCGGATTTTAGAAAATCACCCATCTTTTAATTCTCTGCAATATGTGCTTATGTTTGCATACGGAACAAAAGGGTGACATATTATCGTGCAGTCGAAAAAATATACTGATACCATACGCCCATTTCATGCTTAAAGGGCAACTGACATCAAAATTTGACATATATATTTTTTGTCCTAAAATTGTAGAGAACATTGAAAAAGTAAATTCTGCACAAAAAGTTTAGGAGTTAAATAACTCTTATTTTAGGAGTTATTTAATTTTAAAAATTAGCGCCTACGTCAGCACACCTGAACGCCTGAGGTCAGAGGCGAGTACTCGCTATCGCTCATACAGATTAGTATTAATATTCAGTTTCTTTTCAACGCTATTCATCATCTAGCTGCGTCTAATTTTTACAGTTTTTGACAGCAGTAATAAGAGCATGAACTGCAGAATATTTTATTTTCAAGTTTTACTGAAAGATGATAAAATAAGGAGAATTTGAGTATCTACTTTGTCTAAGTGCTCCTTTGAAATATTAGGACGGGAGGGGAGGGGGGTTGAATAAAATTTTCTTTCGCGATATAATTGTTTTTATATTTAATTATATTTCGTTTAGAAAAATAACAAACTGTTTTGGTAACTGCTTATAATCAAACTATATTTATTTTCCTAATAAATTTTTCCGTGTATTTTATTCTACTTAAAACATTTTTTTTTTTTGGTTGAACGATTTCCATTATAATAACGACGCTCGACAGACAGATAACGATCCAAATGTTATATTAATAGGAAATTTATGACAGATTTAGATATCGGAGATGCTTGCTTTTTTATTTTTTACAAGCATTTACATATGATATCAAAAATCCCTTAAATTAATTCTTTTTTCCTCTTTTTTTTTTTTTTCTTCTTCTGTGAAATGTATACCTTACTGAGTGAGTGAGCAGTTTCGGAATATGTTAATCTGTGGCTCGAACGTACGCTTTTCCTCGCCCGAGTGCTGCCGAGTCAAAACGTTATACTCTCTCCGTATGAGCGTTGTCGGTTTTTATCGATGATCAAATGCGCCTCAGTATAAATCAGTAAATCTAGAAGCTGTGATGGCTATTTGTACATGCGGCCTCATGCCATCTTTGAATTACTGAATAAGCTGAGAGTGATAAAATGCTCGGACGGCTTGTAGCTCATCTTTCCCACTCGCCTCAGCCTCAGTTTCCTTCAAAGCGTGGCTTTTTTGTCTCGCGGCAGCCTCAGGAGGTTGCTCGCTCGGTCCGTACGTGGCTATAAACAAAACATCGACATCAAGGCAATTTTTTATGGCATTGTTTCATCCTTACAAATATGGAAGTAGTCAACTGGAATTATGTATAAGTATTTTATTTGCATAAACAATGTAAATTAGAATTAAAACGTTAAATAAAATTTCCATAACATTCGTGCATCTCCTAGATCGCTTTTTTATGCAATCTTTTTTTTCAAAATAATTTTTTTTTAATTTTTATCACCGGTTTTTACATATAGGGTTATCTATTATTTGTAAATTCAATCTTTCAATGTGATAAAATTCATTTTCATAAATGATTTTCACCAGCAAACCTATTACAAATACATATGTGGGTATTGTCTCATGCTAAGATTTCAAACAAATTTCGCCTTTGACGTCACGCCCCGATTCAAGATGGCGACGGCGATCGTTCATTTTCGTGCTGAAAAATGCTTTTATTGTATAAAAATAACGAAAATTAAAAAAAAATGAAATGTGTTGCTATGTTCAGCACTTCATAAAGAATAGATTTAACGAAAAAAAGTTTTTGATGTCAGTTGCCCTTTAACATCATCAAATTTTTCACGGACAGTCGGGTGCAGAAAGGTTTTTACCTAGGTCAAAATTGTTCGACTTCCTTACAATAATTCAATCCAACGAGATTGCTTTTTCCGTGGAACACGCTTACTATGGAACGATTCCATTAAGTTTTTGCTTAGCATCGGGTGTAGGCAAGTTTTACGTCACGTGCTCAACTACGTTACGAAAACGATTATTTTGACTGTTCTGATGAGAATTTTTGTTTTAATAATAATAATCTATTTAGTTAATAATGTCACAAAAATGGTGCAAATAAAGAGATAATTATAATAATTATATGCATGATCAAGAGATAAGCTGATGTAGTGCTCGTTATGGTGTGATGCGGAAGTGATTACAGGTGTAAGTGAAGCTATTTTCATTTGACTGCTCAAAAGGTTACAAGTCTCCTTTTTTGTGTGCATATAAAGTAATCAACGACAATTATGCCAAAACCAAACGAAATTTTTTTTAATTTATTATATAACTAGATGGATTCCGTCAAAATTTGACGGAGAACAACCCATCTTATTATTAATTCCCATCTCTTTAATTAAAAAAATAATAAAATAAAATATTGTCAGAGCAACAAATAGAATAACCATTATGCACAAACACATAGAATAATCAGAGCTTAAATATCTCATTATGCACAAAGAATAAGAAATGAGTTAATTAAATATATAAAATAAAAATAGCTTTTAAACTAAATTTCTCTGAAAATATTAACTGAGACAAAGTGTCAGCAGATAAAATGATCAGTTTTTAAAGTTCTTTCTAAAGATATAACATGTAACATAATATTTTCGGAGTTTTTCAGTAGTCACAAGGAAACTTCATAAAATGATCAAGGCAGGATTTTCTTTCTGCAAATATTCAGTTTATTTAATTCAAAACAATGATTAAATATTATCTCATTGCATCAATCCCTGGCTTCTGATGAATTGTCGTAACTTTCTTCGTTGGCTTCAGGAGCGCATGCGCAGAAGTGCCAAATTTACTCTTAAAAATGCTTTGCATTTTAATATATGGGATTATATATTTTAATAGTAGAGAATACTAAATGATTTGAATAAAAGAGGATTTTTGTAAAAGTAACGATGATATGAATAAAAAATAAAATATAGAATAAAGCATGACATGACAATTAACATGAAATGTTTTTAAATGCTCAAAAAACAGATCAAATTGCACACTTGGAAGAAAAAAAAATAATCTTTTTATGGTGTTTTTTACAAACACTGTTTAAAACTTAAACGAAATCAAAAACGCGATAATGAACAAAAAAAAAGTCTATCTATATCAGATTCGAATTCTGCTATTCGAGGCAGTAGGCAGAGACTGTGTTGATATAATTTCTGGGAAATTTTAGCACTGTTGTGTCGAATTTCATCTTTGAGGTTCTCAATAGTTTGTGGTTTATTGATGTACACTTTATCCTTATGACGTCTAACGATGTCAAATCACATGATCTGACAATTGCTGTGATCCTACCTTGCTGTGAGATAACGCGACACTTAAATTTATGATAGTGAATTTCTAGGTGTTCTTCGATTGTGTAGTTTTGCATAATTTAACCTCAATGTTTAATAAAGACATCATATATAAATCTTATTTTGATTGCACCACGAAAAAATGGCAGCAAAATGTCAGTTCATTTTAGGGCACCCTTTATAAGAAAAATCGTACCTTCCATTGTAGCTTTTAACACAAACACGACTGGCGTATTGTTGCACATATATTCCCTTGCATTGCTGGACATGAGCTATATATTGTTGGTCCACGCATATTGTTAGTCCGATGAAAACTCTTAACAACAAGCATTACGGATTCTTCGCATAATATAGTAGGATTGTTATCGTTATTTATTGTTGTATGCAATTTATGTTAATTTGATCATCAACGTTAGCAAAGATGTTGATTGTAACATCTTTGTGTAGAGGATTGTTTATGATGAGCCAGCATAATCAAGGCCAGTGAGAAAGACATGCCTCAAACACCTGACCATCTCGGATTTAGCAACAATCCAATCTATATTGTTTCTAACAAAGGGAAAAACCAGGTTGTTAATATCCAAGATGGAGACAAATAATATTGGATTGTTATTCGGACCCCGATGACCCAGTCACTTTTTCCTTTCGAGGCCTGTCTTTCTCGTTGGCGTCGAGCATAATGTATTGTACAGGGTGTTGCAAATAACTACAGGGCAGTATAGCGGGAAGCCTACCTGCTCGATTGCAGGGGCCGGCTCGACATCAAATGATAATTGAGTAAATTTATCAAAAACATGACAGTTTTGAGGTTCACCCCCCCCCTCCTCGACTGTGGAAACTGCTGGCTGCTGCAGGCCATCTTCATCTCCCCCCATTCTGCCAATCGACCGAGCCAGCCCCTGCAATCGAGCGGGTAAGTTTCCCGTTATACTGCCTTGTAGTTATCTGCAATACCCTGTACACCCTTTCCTGGGATACAGACATAGCCGACTGGGCAGACTTCCAACATGTTTTTGGTATTATAGTTATCATATAAAAGCATGTTTTTTTCCTTAAGTAAAGACTTAAAAGAAAAAAATTAAAAATATAAAATAAAAACTTTTAAAGCACACACATAGAAGGTGCAGTAAAAAGGAAACCAGTTGCGAATGAGCAAGGTTTCATTACCAAAAACGAACATAAAAAGTTGATGCATAATTTATATGTGAAACAGTATGAATGAATAAATGTATTCGATAGCATGAGTCGATGAATGATATCGTATGCACATGTTTGAGATGTGCAAGAGCATCTGCATGAATAAGGAAAGAGAATAGTGTATCAGTGTAGTGGAGAAAGGGATAATGGCAATCACCTAAGAACAAACCATAATATAATAAACAGTACATGCCTGAAGTACACAATTTTTACCAAATTTTCGTAGAAAATATGCTTATGTGATTGGTTTGTCCAGCTGTCCGCCTGTCTGTAGACACAATTCCAAAAATGCTTTGCGTTGCAATAGAGAAAGTGCGTGTAGTAAATTATTGTAAGACGAATTATACTTGCATTGGGAAAACGCGCGTACTGAGTACTTCGGTTCAGCTCTGCGCGTGCTCTAAAGGCTGTTGGGATGGTGCATGTGCAGGATATACATGATAGACAATTTTTGAAAGGTGAGATCAGTCTCTAAACCAAAAAAATTTTTATTCCTAGGGAGCTTATTATTTATTATGATAACTTGAAAATGAATTAACTTTTTCACACTGTGTTCTCACCAATCCATTAATATGGGACAGCACGAACAATTTAGAAGATGAGATAGCCGGAATAGAGACAATAGCATGTGCTCTAATGGTACCATTATGATACTCCCTTAAAAATTTCCATTAATCAGATATGGCATGTAATATATCAAAACAAATCATTACGATGTGTATGAACGAATATATAAGAGTGACTAGCGATAGCAGATATCAATCTAGTGACAAGAGAACATGTAATGAAGTCTCATGAATGAATATAACGCGTAAATAATAATATTGGGAATTGTTTAGTAGTACGTGTCCTAATCGTATCATATGGTACCGCTGGAACTTTCAATGCTAAAATATGGCATGTAATATATCAATCAACTTGTAATGACATCTTATAAATGAATATAATGCGTAAATAATGATACTGGGAATTGTTTTAGCAGTGCGTGTCCTAGTCGTACTATACAGTACCATTCGAACTTTCAATTCTAAGATATGGCATGTAATATATCAAACAATTTGTAAGGACGTCTCGTTAACGAATATAACGTGCAAACAATGATAGTGAGATTGTTTAGTTGTACGTGTTTTAATTGTACCATATGGTAACATTGGAACTTTCCAAGCTAAAATATGGCACATATCAATCAATTCCTTACGAGTTGTTATACCTATTGTTATCCATAGCTTATTGGTATCAAGAGCATATTGCTGTTAGGCCTAATATAATCCAAAATTAATTACTGAGAGACATATTGAATTGCTAGTAACTAATCACTTATTTCAAGGGTAGATGATAAAGTAGAAACACTTTAGTATTAAAATATGAAAAAACCATAGATGCTTACAGAGGATGCTTTAGCAATTGAGGCTCACTTCTTTTAACATTATGTCTGAATGCCTGTAAATTAAAGAACTGTTATTTCCTCAAATATATACTGGCTGACATTAAAGTAAAGCACCCAGGAGTTCCAATATTATCCTTTTTGGTACACATGCATACCATTGATTTGTGAGTAAACGATTAGATTCACAAGAATCTGTAATGTCTAGAACGGTCACCAGAGTGAGTTCGTGATATCACTGCCATGTTGTTGATATGTTGTTACCAATCAACTGCTGTGAGTCCGAGAGTTACGCAAGATATTCAGAGAGGAATACTGTTCTGTATAAACCACCCGCGATAGCTCGCAGAAGTGTTAGACATCCTATCTACAATTCACAGCATTTGACAAGGGCCGCATTGTGGGACTCCATGAGGCTGATTGGTTATATCGTGCAATTGCCAAGAATGTGAGCCATTCAGATGTAACAGTGGTCCGATGTTAGATTCAATAGGTGCATGAGGGCACCCATTCACTTCGTGCAGATTCGGGTCGACTAACAAACACCACCCCTAGGAAGGACCGTCGTATGGTGATCCAAGCATTAAGGAATCCCATGGCATTGACACCCACCATCCGCGAACATGTACTGGAGACTCTACAACACCCTAAGAGTTCCCGCAGTGTCACGACGACTCGCATCTGGCAGATTGGATTCCTACCACTCCATGCGTCAGTTGCCATTAACACTTCAACACCAAGACGAATGGTGTCGTATCATGTTTAGTGATGAGTCCCGCTTCTCCATGACCTCTGATGACCATTGTGTTCGCGTATGGTGGCGTCGATGGCAGAGGGCACAACCCTCTCATGCTGCGGAGAGATATACAGGCGCAATTTCTGGCATCTTGGTGTGGGGAGCAATCGGATATGCGTTCAGGTCACCTCTTCGGCACAGCGATACGTCACACACATTCTGCCTCCGCACGTCCTACCCCTTCTGGCACAGCACCCTGAGACATTATACCAATAAGACAACGCACACCCACACGCAGTACGTGTGTCTGTGGACTGCCTACGGTATGTTGAGGTCCTGCCATTGCCAGCAAGATCCCCGGACCTCTCTATCATTGACCATGCGTGATCATGACATTGGAAGGTGACTTCGTCCCAGTAACAACCTGTGGGATCTGGAGGAATAGCTACAACAACTGTGGACTGATTTACTTCAGGAGAAGATCCAAAGGCTGTTTGACACCATTCCAAACCGCATAAGGGCATGTAATGGGGCCAGAAGGGGGCCACACCATACTGATCTGGCGCCAACATTCCACCTGTACTGCCAACGGCGTTGTCTGTTTCATCCCATATTGTAACCAGTACAATATTTTTTTTCATCCTCTCTGAAGTTATTGTTACATAAGGTTATATGTCTAATGTACCATATCAGTCCTTATTGGCCTATTTACTTTAGAAAAATGATTTATAATTCATTATTAGAATCACGTATTCGTTAGGGTTTATTTTTGTATAAATTTGGAATAGAGTTTATAGATATTATAAAGATACAAAATAAAGCCATTAAACAAATAACATATGGGACTAAGTTACAATAATGTCCAATAAGTTACAAGATCATCAATATAAGGAATTAAAAATTTTAAAAATCGAAACTTCATTTGAACTCGTATGGTATTATTCGAATAATTATTTTTTTTTATTATAACTTTTGACATGCCTCACATTTTTAATAATTTTGGAAAGCGAGAAAGGCAATTTTATATTCCGTACTTATTTAATAATATACCAGAATAGATGCTTAATTTAACATCTTTTAATTTAATTAAATCTAGTTTTTTATATTGGAAAAACACAAAATGTTCGCTCAAATTTGGATGAAAGAAGTTTTACGAAAAGAGTTTCCTTTATATATTAAATAGAATAACATTGTCTAAAAATTGTATATATTTATGTAAACCCGGATTTATATCCATACAAGCCTAGAAACGACTTCGGATTTTGGGTTTCGAAATTGGCCTCTGAAAAAAATTATATGAAAGAATTGAAAATCTTATCGTTGTGTAGTTGATAATGGTATTGTAGAAGAAATACTATTGTAAAATCATTTAAATTTTGTAATTTTTTTATGAAAATGTGATTCTTGTAAATTTTGTAAAAATTATCTTGAATCGAACTGAAATAAACAAATAAAAAATTATTAAAATGCCTTAATAACATGGTTTCATACTTTAAGCTTTTTCTTCTGGCTACGTTTCTATCTTTGTCATTCATGTAAATAGCAAAACTTTTAATTAAAAATTACAAGAAATATTAACACCGAAATTCTGCTTTATTTTTAGAAAATCTTATAGTTAAACTCACTTAACTAGTACCCAAAATTTTTCTAATATAATGTTGCCAGAAAGTATATATATTTTCTGGCAACATTATATTAGAAAAAATTTTGGGTAATAGTTTAGAATTTACCTTTTTATCAACACTTGTTTCCCACAGTAGTAATTCTACGCTTCAAACAAAGTTTTAATTCATAAACTTTGCACAATGGAGAGTGACTTGTCACTGTAATTTTTATTAGCATGTGTATATTCTAGTGAATGATGTAAATAAAATTACAAAATGTTGAAATTACTGCATTGATATTTTTATTCACAATTAAAAAAATGGAGGTTTTCTTTCTTTTTACTTTTTTCTGGTTTTATAAAACCATATGTTCTGGATGGCTGCGTGTGCTGAATTAACAAAAAAAATCTAAAAAATTACTGGGATCATGCAAGGAACAGTGCTTTCGTCTTCTATCGTGTTTTAAATCTCAGATTAAAAAGACTGAGAACTTCTGCCATTATTGGCTGTTACTGTAAAACGACAAACCTGAAAATGACAAACCTGAAAATGACAAAAACACATGGTTTGGTCCACCCTAGAGGACTCGCTATATTTTTCGCTCCGTCCCACTAACGAGCATTTTGCTTTCAAAATCGGACAAAAATATTTTGAGTAATTTTCAAATTGGAAATAAATGAAAATGCATGGAAAAGCTTATTAAAAGTATATTTTAGTGAAAATAAGTACATATTTAAAAAAAATATACATTTATTCTTCTTCATCTTCATCCATTAATGAATCATCGTTATTTGGTTCGGGTTTGAAAAGGTCTATTGTTTCTTTTAAAAACGGCTGGCTTTTGCT
>JAHWFO010052113.1:304860-327897 GCA_023313115.1 Rhysida immarginata | reverse complement strand
ACTACAATTATGAGGATCGTGTGCGATAACAATTGAATGTTAATCGCCGACACGACATAACCTTTATTCAGTTCAACATTTTTCACAACTTCATTGCATAAGCTTTCTTGTAGGCTTTGGTTCGAGGCAATTTAGAAGTAGGCCTATTTGGAAGTAGTGATGTTTGGGAGGAGTTATTTTTGTATTAGATGTTGGCGACGAGAAATTCGAATAAAAAGTGAATTCATTGTATAATTAACCAGACACTGTATAGGCAATATAATTAATGTATATTACACGGTAATTTCACCAGGACAAAATCCCTCCGGACAAAACCTCCTCCGGCTGCAGTCGTCGTTGCAGGGTTGATATTTATCCTTTTGTATAATCCGATCCAGCAAATTTAGGTGCTTTTTTTAGGCCAAAATTATTCGCATTATACTAGAGAATTTACGGTAGTTTTTTCCAAGCCTCAGGGTAAGTTTCAATGTGCAGAGATACATTAAATATTTGAAGAAGCGGCACAATCAAAGCCGTAACACAACCCTTAAATAGAAAATCAGGAATATCATCAATAACAAAGGATTTGGATGCCGATAAGCTTTTGATCAGAGTTTGTGCCATACAAGATTTAAATGTAAATCAAGGAGTTTTTTCCGTCTCTTCCAACAGTCCTGAAGGAGTGAATAGCTTTCCATTGTTGAAGCAAACATATAAGGCATGTTCAAATGAAAATGATTCAAAGGGCACCGAGACTAATTAAATAAAAATATTAATATTTACCTTTGTTTATATGAAAGAAGAACATCTTATTGCCACTATTATAGACACACAATCCTAAAAAAAATCTCCACCTGCCGCAATACAGGAATCCCACTGGGGCATCAATCGGCTAATACAGTCTGCAAAAAAGTCTATTTTCTGCTGCTCTCTGAACCATGCCCGAACAGCATCCTTAACCTCCTCATCACTGGCGAATTGTCGACCTTTCAGTGCCTCCTTTAAAGGACCAACGCACGAAAATCACATGGTGAGAGAGCCGGGCTGTAAGGAGGGTGTGGCAGAACTTGCCACTGCATTTTGGTTGTTTCCTGCACCAGTCTCGCAGCATGTGGCCTAGCATTGTCCTGGAAGAGGAGCATCCCATCACTGAGCTTACCAGGACGCTTGTTTTTCACAGCTTGACGCATGTTCTGCAGTGTCTTGGTATATGCGATAGTATTAAAGGACAACTCTACGCAAAAATTCGATTATAATTTTTTTACAGAATATCAATTTTTGATATAAATATAACACGATTCCATTGAAATTTTTAATTTTGGTCCATAATTTCTATATAAAAAATGCTTTGAAAAGCAAAAAATAGCGCGTTTGCACTCCCCTCGCACCGGTCATTATTTTCCCGGAAGTGATGTGGTTCGAGGTTAGCTGCTGGGATCGATTTAATGTTTTAATGCTAATCCCAGTTGTTTTTAAGCTTCCACAGCGTGATTTTTTTTAAGTAAAAAAAACTGGAAAGAGTTTCCAAATATTACTTTGGTTATAATAACATAAATGTGAATCTCCTTTTTGAATGAAAATAAAATAAAATTAAAATAAAATAAAATAAATAAATGAAAGGCACTAATGTAAGTTCTAATGAAGGAGGGATTAAAAAAGGTGATTCACATGTTATTGAAATATTATAAAACCACTCCTCTTTTTATATAATAATTATTTTGGTCATTTTTATTCATTTAATGTACTCTATGTAAATGAATATTTATTGAAATGTGTGTAGCTTTTAAAGCGAAGTCACGAAAGGATTTTAAAAAATGAGACGTTTCATGAATGACACTGAATGAATTTTGAAACCTTTTTTAGTTTGTTTACTAAAAAATCACACTATGGAAGCTTTCAAACAATTAATGCTAATTATTTCTCTAATTCACTATGTTGACACGTTTTGTTTTGTTATTGATCCTGTCGTATTAATATGCATAGGTATTAATTAAGCTCGCTATCTATTTGTGCAAGGCTATGTAACTAAAGAGATATCCGGATAAAACGCAACCGGACAAAATGCAACTACATGTTTTAAAGTGTTCAGATGGCCACATTTGATTGAAAATTATGAGAAACGTAAGAACAGAGAGCTCGTTTTCATTTCTAAATACTACATTCGAGAAATTCAGTTTTTCAAACAACAGACGAATTCGGAGCTCCTGCTACTTCGTCAAGGGGAATTAATTTGTTCATTGAAGGGATGCCAACCAAAAATAGAGACGGGAGGGGGGACTGCCAATTGATTATGATGTGAAGCCACTTTTTTGGTTAAAATTCACAAATAGAAAAGGTGAGGGGAGACTAGTTATTGGCTATTGCTTTTAATCTTTGACTAAGATCCCATTAAAATTATATTAGGTAATCTAGGTAAATAAGTAAATTGTACTAACAGTGGCAAATTTTTGTTTAATGCTTTGAAGCTAATACATTTGTCATTTAAACTGGCTGAAATAGTTTATATTTAGTGATGATCGTAAATTAAAATATATCAGTGTAACAAAATACATTTGATAACCTGAAATTTAGTTCGTTTTTCCATAAGTTTTAGTTATGATCAAATAAACAAAGAAAATTGCTAGAGAGTGTTTTAAATAGTTTTAAGAAAATTTTACAGTATTTGAAACAATAACGTTCTTGCGAAGGAAAGATTTTTCGAATGGCTGTCACAATGCAATGGAGAGGAACTTTTCTTTTATTACTTCCCATGTGCAGCCAAATCATCCAGAAAGTTTTCCAAATCGTTGTCCAATTCATTATATAGATAGTTGTTAAAATAAGCCTCTATATCTTCATAAGTCTTAAAACCGATATCTGAATCGCCGCTTTCATGTCCAGACATTGTGAAAATTGTAGTGAACGCAGTACTGAGTGAATAAAGATCTATAGTGAATGTTAAAGCTTCACTGCAAAGCTTGCTGGGAGCAATCCTCGCACTACGTCACGCCTCCACCCAAGATGGATGCTCCCGATTTCAAATCGCGCTCGGAATTTTCGTTTTTCACACATTTAGGATTCGAATTTAAAAAAATTAAATATGCTCTGATGTTATTAATAGGTTAGTGTTTCAATTTACGTAAAGTTGTATGTGATCGTAGAGTTGTCCTTTAAGCATCGATGATTTGTTAAGCGTCAGGGCACTGTCTATCCCCTTGAATGCAGAGAACAAGAAAAAGGAACTACAAACCATTGAAGAATTTGCTACATTGAATGGATTCCATAAAAGCATAGTCAAACCATATCGCTAAGAAAGATAAGAAATGTAAATTAGCCTAACAAAAGGTCACCACTCTGCACAGAAAAGAAAAACGTGAATCGAGACTAGTCTTACCATACAACCTGCAATTAAACAGGGGCATGGCAAGAATTGCAAAAGAATTTGGCCTGGAAATCACGTATAGAAGCTCCAACACAATGAGGAAACAGTTGAAAAACCCCAAAGATACCATCTGCCCTGAAAACAAGCCTGGCGTATATAAATTACCGTGTGCAGAATGCGATGCTGTCTACTATGGGCAATCCCGTAGAGCAGTGAAGACCAGAATTAATGAGCATTTGGCAAGCATCAAAAATGGGAAATTTACAGTATCAAGTTTTGCTGACCACATACTCGATCAGCGACATGACTTCAGACATGAAGACTTTGACATAATACACAGCACTGGTGACCATGTCTGCTGAACTTTATTGAGTCATATACTATAAACAGTGAAGACCCCTCAAGATTGCTGAACAGTGACTCGGGCCCTTTGGATGTGAGCCAATTGATGGACATTGGGAAACTCGTGCAACTGCCAAAACTGACCAATAGACCAAATAATCCAACCAGGACCAATGATTAGTTGAAGACTGCCTACCAGTAACTTATTTTTGTATATATATTTTCGTGTTTATGGTATTAGAAACTCTGTAATTGGATCATAATCAACCCCACTTTACTATATATATGACGATGTAATTCTTTCCTGCATCAGAACAGATTTACTTTGTTCTGATCAGGTCTTTGTATACGCTGAAGAAGGCAGCTTGGTTGCCGAAATGCGCATACGTCTTAATAAATATCTTACGTGGATTAGTGGTTTCCTGTCGTTCTTGTTAAGCGTCAGTCCTCGATCGAACACACTATGATCCGCAGGTTGATGACGAACTTGGCCTATGTTGGAGTTCTGCTCGCCGGGAATCGGCCACTCGTCGTAGCAGGTGATCATGTACCCGCAGTATGAATTATTAATTATACTTTGAAATTATCTACATTTTTCAGCTACCTTATTTGTGATCCGCTTCAGCTGATGAATTTACTTGTCGTGGAACGCAAAGTTCCGGATATTCAACGGTCATCAGCTACTCAATCGCCGCATCACTCTTTTCGAAGGTCAGCTCCATTCGAATAAGTTATTTGCCATAAGTCAAGCCTCTGTCTCCATTGGATCTCATCGTAGAAGTAGCCCTTTAATATGTTTTTCTGCATGCCGATTTCACCTAATTGGACTCCCTACTTATACTTTTGTCCTGTGTCGTTGATCTGCTTCTTTTATTTAACTATTAAGTGCTTTGTTTAGTTTGTTTTTTTTTTTTTGTGTTAACACTTTACTTCTTCTTTGCTTTATTTATTTTTTGATTATCTCTAGGAATGTTTTTTTTGTTACCACTTTACTTTGTTTACAGGTTAATTTTTACGCCCCTCTTGTGTACTCTCGTCTTGAAGACCGATTGGATGATTCCCCCCCAACCAACTGTCGTGTGTGATGTGTTTGTATTTTCTGTATTTGTTTTAGTGTCGTCCCGCATGCACGCTCTGCAGTTTTCGGTAGTCCCTGGTCTCAAAGGGGTAAGATGTTTGTAGAGATTTATTTTCCACTCCTTTTCGTTTTTTTCTTTGTAATTTTTTTTATTATTATTTTATTGGGGACTTTTTTTCCCCCCCTCTTTCTTTAACCTGGTGTTTCCATATCTGGAGAATTTAGTTAGAAATTAAGTTGGCCGCTGAACTTTAACCCATCAGTCTTTGGCCCATAAAAAGGGTGTGTTCGCCATCGATTACCTCGGATCTTGAAAGTCCCCAGTCTCGCTTTGACCTCACTCCTCAGTTCACGTGCAAGCGTCAAGAACTCTTCGTTCATTGAGCTGAACAATTATTTATTTGTTGTTTTTATTCATTTTATGATAATCTTCTGAAAAACTTTATATTAATTACTTCTCATTCCTTTTTTTTTTTTTAACTTCAAAGCAATTCTGTGATTTGCGAACTAGCCCACCCTACGAAGATCAAGTTTTGTCATTGGATCCTCAGCTTCCCAAGCCTACCTATTCAGCTGTTAAGTGGCTTTAGTGATAATCATCCATCCAGTGTAATGTGGAGAAGGATAATATGTTAATTTCAAAATAAACCTTAAATGACTTCACTCCTCATTACTAAGGAAAAAATGTAATAGTGTGTTTTGCTTTTTGCTTCTGTAGCCTACCCCGCCTGCAGTAAGTATAAGCACCCGCAATCGTTGAAGCGAATTGCGCTGGGGGCGTGGTCGCTAAGGGTTCGGGACCAAACTGGAATGAGCGACGCCGGACACAGTGATACGTTTTGTCCACAAACAGAAATTTATTCTATTCTAATATATCTCGTACACAATACAGTCGAACCCGAATAACTCGAACTCTGAAACTCAAATTCCCGGTTAACTCGAACAATATTCAAAGTCCCACCCCCCAGAGCATTTAAATAATAGAAATTTCACTCGTTAACTCAAACAAATTTTTTATTAAATCCCAGATAACTCGAAGAAATTTTTGGTTTTAGTGAATAGGTATTCTTAAATTTAAAGCCAAAACTAAGATTATTTTAAAAATTAATATAATACGGACCAAATTCAATTCTTCATTAACTTTCATGTTAGATCCAGGAGCTCTCGAGTGACCCCCCCCCCCCCTCTTCCTCCATCCTCATGCGCCAAGTATACATAAGACCAAGTCAAGTAAGTAGGCCAAGTATACATAAGATCAAGAACTCTTTAATTTTGTAAATTCAAAGATATTCCAAAAACGTTGCAAGCCATTCAAAATAAATACGAAAAGTAATGAAGAATTAACATGAAAATAAAAATTATAGAGTTCGACTTGATAAATGATCGATCTGTTGCTGCTAGACAGAGTGTCCCTTTTTTTTTCCCCCGAGTTATATCCAAGTGTGCTTTTAATTTCACCCAGTATCCTCGAAAAGCTTTGCCTGATGAAACTTTATTTCATTTTCCAACTTTAATTTTAAGTCCACATGACAAAGAAAACTCTAGAAATTCACGGTCGCTGGCAGCCATTGTTGAAATCGAAACTTAACGCTAACACGAAATTGAGAATCGAACTTGTTGATTGCGAGCGTTCAATGGTAAAATTTTTAAACGTAGTAAATGACGATTGTGCTTTCGATTTTAGAGGCAGTGTTCATGTTAACCGTCAAGTTCATTGCATGAACGATCGCGAGTGAATTTTTAGAAGTAGCCATGCACTTCAGAATGGTCGTTGCTATTTTGTTTTCGAAACTTCTTTTCGAAACGCTTCAGATCGCACTGCCTTTGTTGATGTAAAAGTGATGGAAATTTGAGAAAAATGTGAATTCTCTGTCAATTTTTGAATGTAAAACGTTTTTACATTTATCAGAAATGTCGTCAGATGAAAAATAAATGCTCAAAAATCGCGAAGAGATGCTTTTCAAATATTTTTACAAACCGGAAGTAGAATTCGGAAGCCCTGCCAAAACGAGATTGGAGCCGATTTTGCATTAAAACGACTGCAAATTACGAGGTGCGTATTGTAATTGTAAATGGATCTCATAAAAAAAATTCGAATTTATAAAAACATTGTGAGTATTATGTAATCTTTATAATTGTCCTCTAGCCTCGTTTTCGATTTACTGGTTAATTCGAAAACCTGATAACTCAAATTTTTTATCTGGTCTGCTGAAGATTCGAGTTATCAGGGTTCGACTGTATTATACATTTTCCATTAATACAGCTTACTCTTATTGGTAGGAGGGGCCCCGTCAAAATTACTATAACAATCAAAATCACCATTAAACTGAGCAATGCTTAACAAACATCAATATGCTGCGCAATACTTAAATATACACATTGTCATTCCCCAATCATATGCATAACCGAATCTACCTACTGAGGGTATCTCGAAGCTGCAACATTCGCAGAGCTTACTCCCAGGACAGACGAGTCTGTCTCCCGTATGCTCCGTGCCTCCGAATAAATATTCCGTTCAAAAAAAAACGCTCACCGGCGCAGGGCACCTCCTTTTTCAGAACAACAAAAGGGGAGGGCCAGTAACCATTCTTGGTGGGCACCGAAGCTTATTTGTTCGTCGGCCACTGGCAAGCTGCTGATCCTTCCCGCTCGAGCAGGCGGTAATTGTATCCCTCCGCATCAGAGTTTGAGAAAGGATTTCAGCGCTCAGGTGTGTATGTGCGCATTCAACCTCCTTCCCCGTACGGACTAGTACACGTGCATGGGAGCTTAAACATTCTTACTTAAGATACCTATGCTTAATAATAATTACAGTATGGCTATATTCATTTCACAGAGCCTAAACCAATGGAGGTGTCCGTCCGAACAGGTAAAAATTGCTTTCGTTGTTTTTACCGCTAAGTTAGAACGCAGCACAGGCGAACGTTTTATTTGAATGAATTACCTCCGGCGGAAGGACCGACGGTATCATCAAAACTAAGCCTCTAAAAGTGTCAACGTTATCCTTGCGTTGAAAACAAAATATAGAAAGTCACTCACCAGAAACTTCGGACAGTCACTCCATCTTTACCAGTTTATTTACTCGAAACGGCGGCAGCATTCTTTTCCATGAGCAACAGGTACAGCAGCATCGACAAAACTTTTGCACATCCATCGGCTAAAAATCCCCACGTTCCAAAGAACGAACATCTTAAATTCACGCTTGCACTGACGAAAACAACAGTCCACTCGCCGAATAAAACTAAAGACACGAACAAAACATATATACAACTAATCATGATTATAAAAGTTAACAGAACTATTTAATAAAGACTGCCGCGTCACGGCCATAACATTTGAACATGGTCGGTGTTGGCGCAGAATGCTCCATCAAGTATACGTTTTTAATTATTTATTTATGTTTGCAAATTAAGACATTGTTTAATTTAAGCATTTATTAAGCGAGAGCTGTTTATATTCACATTGCCTGTTTTATTTGTTGAGCCACGAGAAGTGACTCTCATTGTTATAATCGTTAATTTTGAATGTTCTAAGCCATTGTATTTTAAGCTGCAATTAAAGATAGGCCTGTGTTATGAATTAAAGAATTTAAGCTTGGAAGGCATACAGATAAGTATGTTCTTAAGTTAATTAACATTATTTAGCATTTTTATATGCATGTATTTATGGTTATTTCATTTTTTGTAACAGAAAATCATACAATATGAGAACTTGTAATCCAAATTATAATATAAGGAGCGAACATTCATCTACATCATGTAAATATGTCATCGAATAAATATTGTTATCAGCAGCAGTTCTTGTATTGATGCATATTTTCTCTGAAAGCCTTGAACACCAAGAACTCATATAGTGGTCATTTTGCGAAGGGCATTTTGGCGATTATATTTCATTTTTTATCTGTATCTTCTAAAGAAGAGGATTTTAATAAGAATTAAGAGTGACTATCAGGCCTAATTAGAAAGGATTTGACTGAAATGATTAAAGAGGATATGACAGAGGTGTTAAGAGGTTCAGAGAACTTGGAGGAGTTGAAGAACCGAAGAAGAGGGTGCCTAGCGACCGTGACTTCTGCCATAAAGAAAATCGAGCAACTCAAAAGGGAGCAAAGGATTCTTCAAGTCAAATCAAAATTGTTCGATCTTCGTCGTTATGCAGACAATTACATGAAGGCACATGATGAGGTGGTGAGGATCCTTGGGCCTCAATCATAAAAAGACAATCACTGATCTCGACGAGTTCGAAGCAGCCATGATAACGTGGATCAACCGGCATGAAGCTGATGAAGGCGATGAAGACGAAGAAGAGGACCTAAAACTTGGTAACAGCGCGAACCCAGCTAGTAATTCCAATATTGAAGAACTCGTCGCAAAGCAAACTAAGATGATCGAGTTGCTAGCTGAACAGCAGCTCCAATCGTCCCTTCCAAAACAAGACATGATAATTTTTGACGGGAATCCTTTAGAGTACCTGGCATTCATCAGGACTTTCGAGAGTCTCATCGAGTCGCGGACTACTTAGGCCAATCGAAGAATGTACTACTTGGAACAGTACACAAGTGGCGAAGTCAAGAGCCTGGTGAGAAGTACCATTCGATGAAGGCAGATGACGCTTACAAGAAGGTTAATGAACGTCTTCGGCAACTCTATGGACGAGGGTCTAAGATCGCAAATGCATACATCAAGAGGGTCTTGGACTTCCCAGTCATCAAAGGAGGTGATGGCGAAGCATTACACCGTTTTCATCTCCTCCTACTCGAATGTCAAAATTGTATGGAAGATGTGGATGAGATAAGCGACATAGAGCATCTGATCAATATGCGAGCAATTGTTGAGAAATTGCCATTCAACATGCGAAGAAGATGGCGTCAAATTGCTCATGACATCAGCGAGGTCAAAGAGGAGAAGATCCGTCTCCAGCATTTAGTCGACTTTGTCTTCTGAGCTGCTGGCAAACTACAACATGCGGTCTTTGGTGATATTGGTAAAGACAAAAAGCGGTCGACTCGTAAGGAGGAAAAGCCATCCAAGGAGCCTATCGGTTCTAAGGGTCTAAGTACCAAGAGTTCAAAAGGTACTATTGTCCACCAGTTTCTCCACCAACCTTAATGATGAAAGGAAGACACTCGAGTGCTACTATTGTCAAGAAAGTCACTCTTTGGAAGACTGCGACCGTTTCCAAGGAATCAGTCCAGATGAAAGAAGGAAATTCGCCCAAGAACATGGTCTCTGCTTCAAGTGTATGTCAAAGGCACATCGAGCCAAGGTCTGTGCTAAAGAGGTTAAATGTCAACATTGCCACAAGGGTCATGCAACCCAAAGGTACGCCAAAGGCAAAGACAAGAGAGAACCACAAGAAGCCTCTGTTAAAAATAGATTTGTCGAAACGAAAGGTAGCGTTTCACGTAGAAGACTCAAGACTGCCATGGCGATAATCCCAGTCAGAGTTCGAGTCAAGGCTACAAAGCAATTAGTGACGACTTACGCATTCATAGACAATGGGAGCTCGCCTACATTTTGTACCAAAGACGTAATGAACGAGCTGAAGGCTAAAGGGAGCAAGAAGTTGTTGTTCATCTCGGCCATGGAAAAAAGAGACAGTCCATTTGAATGCTTTGGTCTTGAAGGTCTGGAGATGAGCGACTTGGAAGAAAACGGATGGCTGTCTTTGCCTGAGATCTACACAAGAGAAGAATTTCCAGTCAACCAGGAAGACATTGCTCAATGGAAATATTTGAATAGAATTATGCTACCAGAGGTCGATGCTCTTATCGGGCTTCTTATTGGTAATAATGTGCCTGCTGCTCTTGAACCATTAGAAGTAATCCACAGCGAGAAGAAAGGTCCTTTTGCGATAAAGACCAGATTAGGCTAGGCGATACATGGGCCAACTTCAGTTAGGCAGATTAAGTCGTTCTATATCAAGGCTGACCTACTTTTGAATAAGCAAATGGAGAATTGGTTCAAGTTAGAGAATGACCATGCGAGCGATGTGAGCGGTCTTTCCCTGTCCGATAAGAAGCTTATGGAAAATTTAGAGAAGACCATCCAAGAAGTCGACGGTCATTACTCTGTTTCGTTGCCAATCAAAGATAAGTTACAGAACTTGCCTAATAACAGAGGACAGGCTATTCAAAGGGTTATTTGCCTCAAGAAGAAGCTTCTTCGCAATAAGCATCTTTATGAAGACTACAAGGGCTTTATGGATAAAATGCTAGCAAATGGGCATTCTGAGAAGGTACCTTGTAACAAGATGACTGCGATCGAGAGAGTCTGGTATCTCCCACATCACTCTGTGTATCATCCTGCTAAATCGGACAAGATCAGGGTGGTTTTTGATTGCTCGGCGAAATACTGAAGAACGTCTCTAAATGAAATGCTACACCAAGGTCCAGATGTGATAAACTCTCTGGTTGGGGTATTGACAAGATTCCGAGAGGAACCAGTAGCTTTGACAGCGGAAGTCGAGAGTATGTTCTATCAGGTGGCGGTGCCCGAAGAAGATAGAGACATGTTAAGATTCCTGTGGTGGCGTGATGGCGATTTGGATCAGCTGTTGGAAGAATATCGAATGAAGGTCTACATTTTTGGAAGCATTTGTTCTCCTTCAACCGCTAGGATGGCGATACAAAGAGTCGCCGAGGATCATCAAGACGAATTTCCACAAGAGGTCATCAAGATGGTTAAGAAGAATTTCTACGTTGATGATTGCCTTAAATCCGTTGCAAATGTGGAGCAGGCAATTACTGTGAAGAAGGGACTCCAAGCCTTGTTGAGCAAGGAAGGCTTTCGGTTGACGAAATGGGGTTCCAACAACAGAAGAGTCTTGGCAACCATCCCGGAGGAGGAAAGAGCCAAGGGATTTCAGTCGCTCGACCTAGACGATGGCAGTGCCCCCATCGAACGAGTCCTGGGAATCGAGTGGAGGCCAGATGAAGACATTTTGGGTTTTCGAGTGATCAACAAAGAAAGGACACATACAAGACATGGGCTGTTATCAATTGTCAGCTCACTTTTTGATCCGTTGGGCTTGGCAACGCCTTTCTTGAGGCCAGCCAAATTACTGATTCAAGAGCTCACAGGAATGAAGCTTGGATGGGATGAGCCGATCCCAAAAAATCAAGTTGGTAGATGGCGTGAGCGGACAAGGGGACTCCCTCTCCTGTCGACATTTGCTGTACCGAGATGTTTGAAACCACCGCAGTTCGAGATGACGAGGGCAGAATTGCATCACTTCTCGGATGCCTCCAAAAAGGCATATGGAGCTGTCAGTTATTTGTGAACAGTTGACAAAAAGAAAATGAAAGAGTGACATGCACTCTTTTATGTTCAAAGTCGAGAGTCGCACCCCTTAAGATGATGACCATTCCACGAATGGAACTCGTAGCAGTCACTCTCTCAGTCAAGTTGGACATGCAAATGAGAAGGGAGCTGGACATTATGATTGAAGAGTCATATTTTTGGACAGATTCTACTACAGTCCTAAATTATATATGTAATGAGGATAAGCGGTTTCATGTGTTTGTGGCCAACAGACTGAAAATGATCCATGGGGGATCCACACCAAGCCAGTGGTATTACATCAACAACAAATTGAACCCGGCTGACGAGATTTCAAGAGGACAAGATGTCGCTATTTTCCTGAAGAATGATCGTTGGAAACAGGGGCCGGAATTCTTGTGGTCAATGAGCCTTGAACTACCAGAACCTATTGAATCGAATCTGGATGGAAGGGATCCCGAAGTAAAGGCTCAAGTCTACTCGACCAAGATAACAGAGTCCTCTGGAATTAAGAAGCTGATTGAGAGGTGTTCCTCATGGTATCGACTAAAGAAGATAATGGCGGAGTCTTTCGATTCATTCGACTTTTGCAAAAGAAAACAACAGCAAGATGCATGCCAACTGTTGATGATCTACAAGAGGCAGAACAAGCCATTTTCAAGTTCGTTCAATGTGAAAACTACGCTGAAGAGATTATCGAATTGACGAATGAGAAACCTGGACAAGCCATAAGACGATCAAGGATTCGCAAATTCGACCCAGTCATGATGGATGGGCTACTCCGAGTAGGAGGAAGAATGAAGCACTCTCATCTCCCAGAAGAAAGCAGACATCCAGTAATTATACCTAGAGGACACGTAGCAGAGCTAATTGTTGAAGAGGCGCATAGACAGACTGGACATTCTGGAAGAGAGCATGTTTTGGCCACCATAAGAATGAGGTTTTGGATCCCTTCGGGCAATGCATTTGTGCGAGAGGTCATCGCCAAGTGCCTGAAATGTAAGAAAAAGAACGCTCGACCATTGGAACAGAAGATGGCTCCACTCATTAAGAATCGAGTTCGAGCTGACAACCCACCTTTTACGTTAATAGGACTCGATTGTTTTGGTCCACTCCACGTGAAGCAAGGAAGAAAGCAGCTAAAACGCTATGGGCTCATCTTTATATGTATGAATTTAAGAGCAATTCACCTCAAAGTTCTATCATCACTTGAAGCGGATAGTTTCATACAAGGCCTAAAAAGATTCTTTGCTCGACATGGAGATTCACTGCGACAACGGAACTAATTTTGTTGGCGGCAAGAACGAGTTAGAGAAGGGCATAGAGAATTGGAACAAGAAAGTCAATTCATTTCTGCTACAGCGAGGAATAAAGTGGCACTTAAATATGCCAGGAGCTTTGCACCAGGGCGGCGTTTGGGAGAGTTGTATACGCTCAGTAAGAAGTCTTCAGCGCTCTTTTGGAGAAACAGACGCTTACCAATGAAAGCCTTCAGACATTGATGTGCAAGGTGGAAGCAATCCTTAATTCGAGGCCAATCACGATGCCTTGCAGCGACTACCGTGATGAGGAAGCATTAACGCCCAATCATCTCCTTTTGATGAAAGGTCAACCAAGCCTACCATGGGACATTTTTGTGAAAGCTGATGGCTACGCTCGCTGACAATGGCGACAAGTACAATTTCCAGCTGACGAGTTTTGGCGACGTTGGACCCGGGAGTACCTACCCTTACTACAAGAGAGATCCAAGTGGCTGTAGACACAGAATCTGAAACTTGGAGACATTGTACTAATGACGTACGAGGCGACGCCAAGGAACCAATGGCCATTAGCAAGGATACTGAAGTCTTCCTAGATCAAGAAGGGCTTGTAAGAAGGGTCAAATTGAAGACTAAAGATGGCGTTTACGAGCGACCGATCACCAAGTTGTGTAATTTAGACTTGGACATGATTGTTTAAGTGAAAGGACACTTAAGGGCCGGTATGTTGGCGCAGAATGCTCCATCAAGTATATGATTTTAATTATTTATTAAGGTTTGCAAATTAAGACGTTGTTTAATTTAAGCATTTATTAAGCGAGAGCTGTTTATATTCACATTGCCTGTTTTATTTGTTGAGCCACGAGAAGTAACGCTCATTGTTATAATCGTTAATTTTGAATGTTCTAAGCCATTGTATTTTAAGCTGCAATTAAAGATAGGCCTATGTTTTGAATTAAAGAATTTAAGCTTGGAAGGCATACAGATAAGTATGTTCTTAAGTTAATTAACATTATTTAGCATTTTTATATGCATGTATTTATGGTTATTTCATTTTTTGTAACAGAAAATCATACAATATGAGAACTTGTAATCCAAATTATAATATAAGGAGCGAACATTCATCTACATCATGTAAATATGTCATCGAATAAATATTGTTATCAGCAGCAGTTCTTGTATTGATGCGTATTTTTTCTGAAAGCCTTGAACACCAAGAACTCTTATAGTGGTCATTTTGCAAAGGGCATTTTGGCGATTATAGTCGGAAAAGCTTTCTCCCTCCCATGGAAGAACACTACGTCCGCTTCGCTCAAAAAACTTCATGGGGGGGGGATAAAAAAAAAAAAAACTTTTTCTAACAAACAAAAGAAACACATAACTCAAATTTTTACAACAACACGCAACAATCCTCTGCTGGAAACCGCACCGTTCTTCTTGATCAGCGCTCCAACAATCGCGGCTCTAACAGAGGAAAAAAACACATTCGCTAAATAAAACAATCACTCAAAACACGCATTGCAAGGCAAATAATATTCAGTGGTTTTTAAATTACGACAGTTTTAATTTGAACAAAAATCGATAACATTTCAACAGAACTCAATACTTCTATAACTGGTACACCCCCCTCCTTTTTCGCCGGACCCACTTGACTTCCACTATACTGGAACTTCACACTTCTAATTTAATACGCTAATACCATTAGTTTTTTTGTTTGGGAACTCTCATAAAGAATCAAATCTAATTTTTAGAAATTTAAATAAAAGGTAGATTACTTTTAGACCCGGCATCTGAAATATAAATCATAATCTTGTTTGGGGGTATTCAGGAATTTTATTGCCCATTAAAGTAAGAATTTTGGTTAAGTCCCTAAATATAGCCCATTCTATCCCACTAGTTATTAGAAGATTGTGCGTGCCATTAATTGACACGCAACATCTTATATGCATAATCGTGACCGGCGCTTACTAACTTTCTGTTGAGAAATAAGTCGATCTGTTTAAAGAGCAACTGCAATAATAATTTTCTTGGAAAGACATTTTTACTTTCTTCACTCGTCAGTGTGGAATTGTCATTCTTTTTGATTTTTATCTTGACTCACAATATCATTTCAGAGAGATTAATGTATTCTTCGCTATTGCCTGGAATTAAGAATTCGATAATCCCTCCCGATGAGAGAGAAGCTATCGGGCGATATTCGGCGTATCTGCTTCTTTCAATACTAGTTTGTGTCGGTGGGAGGGAGAATGAATGAATGAAATGACGGCAAATGATGAAATAAAAGAAAACTTCGATATTTTATTGAATAAAGGTGACAGTGAAGGTGAAGGTTGAGATTATTTATTTTTTAAAATATCATTTTTCCATGTGAATTTTTCTTTCTCCTTTTTGTATTCCTCTTTCTATTTCCTCCTTTGACTCTCTTTTTTAGTTTTCGTCCGCTTCCTTTTTGAATTTTAGCGCTAACGTCACTAAAAATATCATTTCCTGTGTCGTGAAGTCTACGTTTGAGTGAATCACGGACATTATCACCCTCAATGACATCTCCTACGATATTTCGTCCCATATCAATGACCTTTGGTGCAAAATAACTCGCTGCGCTGGAACGGTAACGCAAATGTTCCTAACAAACTGAAAAGGCTACCAAGTGCACTTCCTCATTGATGATAATGTCCATAAAACACAGGTAAATTTCCACAGGCTTGATTTATGTAGTACGCAGAATACGGTTCACAGTAGTCCCCTTTCATTTTTGTACACGCTTGAAATGCAGTACGCACACCAAACGTCCGATACTCGCAAATGGCACTCGTTCTCCCATGTCTAATCTTAAGTCGATTTTGACGGTACGAAAAGATGATTTAATAACCGGCAAATAATACAGATGATGAAAAGACACGAACGTTGAGTCACCATCTTGGCCCTCGATATTCGCTATTCTCATTAACGGAGCTTTAACATCTACATATTGCGGTGTAATAACATCACAGTATACGTACAAACTTTTGATAGATTTAATGGGATATGGTCGTACGAAATGATGAGCAATGAGTCTTATCGGGAACCCTTTTTGATGATTTAAAACAGGAAACTGCTTCTCTACAAATCCGAATCATTTTGCGATGGATTTTCGTAAAAACGTTCTCAAATGAAGTTCATTACTTCCGTCTTTATAATTATAAACAACAAATTTGTGATATTTTTCATCGTAAATCAAGCATACGTTAACATTAAGAAATCGTTTGTCATGCCATGCATCGACCAGTTCAGAAAGTTTTTTTCTAATGTCTTCATTGATTGCTTCACTAAGTTCTTGCAAGCTATTAAATGTATGAGAACTACGTGTTGATTCGAGAGGAATGTCCGCATCGTTTACTGTTATAGCTGGATTACCTGAATAATTATGAATCATTAAACGTGCAACATCATCATTGCCTTCGGCTTTCAAAGTAAATGAAAAGTTCTCAAACTAATCGTGAATGAAATCTCTGTTAAAGCTACTTCGTATTCACCGTTCAATTCGATCTGTTCAGAAAGATGTGTTGTAATTTTGCAGCGTATTATTTGAGAAAACGTCCATAATAGAATTGCTAGGCAGTGTTAAGTAAAAATCCTCCACGTCAGTCAACTTTTTGTAATTCTTGATCGTAAAAAGTTCCGATGATTGTGTGACATATGGGCCCGACGGGAAATAAATATTTACTAATGTTTTATCTAGCAATTCTTCAGTCTTATTACCGTTTTTTCAAATTACCAGCTTAATATAATTTTGTTTCGCAATTTTACAATTAATATTTTTAATTGCATGTTTTAAAGAGTATTAGTTTTAAATAAATGTTAATTTTGTTGTCAACCTCAACCCTGTTGCTTTAACAGATCGAAGCAACAGAGTGAGATTGTTGTTTTTTTATTGTTGTTGAGGAAAATTCTTGGAAGATGAGGAGTTCGTCATCTTCTAATTGTTTAAAGCGTGCTTGTTGTTGTTATAGTATGTTTTCGTGTTATTGAAAAGAATATAAAGTTTGTTTTTTTTTTGGTTGCGAAAGTTCATAATGGAAGGACACATTTGGTTTTTTTTACCCGGCTGATGATAGCAATGATGGCGTCCGACTGCGATGTTTTCATTAGAATTGAATTTCATTAGTTAGCGACGTCTGCAATCCTAATGTACATTATGAATTTTAAACTGATGTACAGTGGAGGACCTCAAATCCGGAAATCACAAATCCAGATGTCAGTAATTACTTTAACTGTATAATTGTGAAAACTTTTATTTTAAAAGAAATTTATAATAAATATCAACAGAAAAGATTTAATTAAATATACACAGATGCGTTAAGTATATCTGCAAAACCACGAATCCAGAAAGTTTCTGGTCCCGATGATTCCGGATTTGCGGTCCTCTACTGTATATGCTACTGGATTAAGATTGGTTTTTGCAAAGGAGGGTGAGCGTTGAATAAGCTTTTTCAGATGCGGCATTTCCGATCCCGAGAGGAGCGTTCGATTGGAGGTTTCGAGCGGCCGTCCCCGGCGCATAAAGTTCCGTGCGGAGGTATCGCTGCGGGAGCAGCGTTTATTTTGTTCTGCTTGCCATAATTGATGACAGCGAACGGTGGGTGCGTTTCGATTTAATTTACTTTGTCTGTGGAACGACGCAATGTCTCTCAAATTAAAGTTGTTACAAGTGGACGATTATGCCGAAGGTGGCGAATTGCGCCTGTCACTTTAAAGAGACCTATCCGCGTTAAGTTGGAAGAACTATTTGTTCTCGTGTTATTGATGCTTTTGTATGCTGCTTTTGATTAAAGTTCAGCCCAATGCAAATGTTGTTAAAATGTATGACATGGTTACTTGTCTGTTATCCTTAGTGGTACGGAAATAAGTTTGAGGTGCACTTTCGAGCAGTGAGCTGGTGATTTTCAAATGTCAATAATTCCGAAGCAGTGAGCGTTTTCGTGAAGCGTCGCCCACATGAATAACACATGTGCAGTGGATCTCCTTGATTCTAGGGAGGGTGGATCACTGTGTGTTATAGTGAGGAAGCGTTATAGTTGGTTGGTAACTGTACGGGAATCACGGGAGAGGTTTTGGTGATTCTCCTCGCGTCTCTCATTGAGTTGGCAAACTAAAAGAGTCACGTGACGCTCTGAGGTGTCATGCCTAAGGAAATAAAGGTTAGTGATTGCCCGTTACGGACCCAACTTGGTGGCACTCGCACTGCGTCTTCATGGGCGGAATTATTTCAATAATCTGTTGCTCATGCTCAAAGTCCTTGGTTAAGAATATTAAAGAAAAGTATTTAAGTTGTGAGAGAAATTGTGAGGAACTGCATGCGTTTCGCGCACCTTGTGTGGGCAATTTGTATAGCGGTAACGTGTTAGTCTAAGGGGCCCCTTTAGACTAGCGTTGCCGGCTAGTTCTGTATTACAGTTAGTCAAGAGCATTTTAATTATTTTAAGAGAAAACAAGATTAGTATTCAATATTTAATATTAAGCTGGTAATGGTAATAAAGATTGACGTTTTTTTTTTTTATAATTGCTTTGATTAATTGTGAATCTAGACCACCAACATCGCATTCCTCAATTATCAGTCTCGAACCCCGTTGACGATCTCCTTCCCCGACACAGTAGCTTTGGTTACGTGCTCGTATGCATATTTAATTAAGGGGGGGGGGGGGGGCACGTCACAATTGGATGGTTCCGTAGATCTCGTACAGTGTATGTTGTTATTTCGATTAACAGCATCAATTTGAACTATTTCTGAAGTCCACGAGGATGTGTACCCTCTTTCAAAGGCTTCTTTCTTTACTGATAAACATACCCGATCACCCGGTTTAAAACGAATGGGATTATTAAGAGTCAATTTTTCTTCTATGAATTTAAGTCGCTTTCCCCTTCTTCCCAAATCATCTCTGTAGAGATTTTGAAACACGTGACATTTATTCGTATCCTTTCGTGCATCCATAGGTGTCATTTTAATGCTTCTATGGAAACTATTATTATAAGCTTTGATCAAATCGGGAAATACACAAAAGTTTTGGTTTTATTAGCATACATAAAACGGTGTAGACGATCTCAGAGTACGATGAAATCGTTCACTCAAACACGCTTTCGTATCTTCGTTTTTAGTCGAATAGTGCATAACATCATATTTTCTAAAAACGTTTTGAACGCGAGTGTTATATTGTGTGCTGACAAATTCGTCACATCCATCAAATCGACGGACCGTATTTCATCCATGTTGTGTATGATGATGCGATTCAGAGGAAATTTTCTCTTGACATATTTATTAAGTGTGTACGTAGGGATTGTTCTCATCCATTTTTTTTATTTCGTATATCGTAAAGTGTCCATTTTGACGAGCAGCTCTGTACAATCGATTCACTCCACCATAGCTTCCAGCAGAGGAAGGAGAAAAATAAATTTCTTTCAAAATATCATTTTTTTTAGATGTCCCATTTGAATCGATAAGGTTTCTGTTGTTTTCTGTTTTTGCTTTTTTTCTTGATATCATTGACATCAATCAACGTGTTGATTTCTTTCCAACCTGGTTCTTTTTCACATTTCTTTTTTTCTTTTCCCTCGCTTACCAGTCCTATCGCCAAGCAATCTATTTTAGAATCGAGAATAACTTCTTCGTAAATCATTCGTCGATCTTTATCCCACGATATTCGTTCGGATTTTAAGATTTGTTTTACAGGGGATTTTAATTTTAAGGGTACATACATTATTGATCCATTATTAATTTAAGGGTAATTTTAATCCAATACATTATTGATCGATGATTCTTTAGAGGCTGCTACTGCTGAATACGTATTAGTACGAGTTGAAGGAATGTGTCTAGATGTAATGTTCGGATGGGTATAAATCGTAAACCATGCTGTGGGTACTGTTAAATGGAGGAATTCTTCCCTTGGAGGAATATTGAAAGAAGATGGTTTCGAATGATCAAGCGTGGGCGAAAAAGAAGCTTCTTGTTTTTCATCGTACATTTGATACGAAGAAGAGAAATCCTTTGCGATGTAGCATCATCCTTCCATTCTTCGCATTGGTCCTTTTTCCCTTCGAAGAAATAGTCTGTGAATTTTTCATATAAATTTAGATATCTCTGAAGCACACGAAAATACAACTTAGCTTTCGCGTCATCATCGATGTCCTTTCGTTCCAAGATTGTTTTCATTTCGCTATCTAATGCTGACAATAGTTTTTCTAATGGATGTTGATACGATTGTGGAGTTAATATCATTTTCTTATACATTGTTTTTCTATTTTCTCGAAAAAAGTCCACCTAACAGTCCTAAAATCGGAGGGATTAATGCTCCGAAGAGACCTCCACCATTTTGTTTTATGAATTTTGCCTTTCTTTTGAGTGAATATTTTTTCGATGCTAAACACTTCATGATGTGTCGATACCGCATCAATCGACGCTTCTGCACGCTCGTGAGCGATAATCGACCTTTTAACAAGTTGACACAAATTTCCGAAAGCACTGTTATAATGTCGGGACACAGAAGCAATGTTTTCTTTACATGAGCTTTCAGTTTTTCGGAAGACATCAACTGTAATAAGGGGAAATATTCTTATAGTTTTTCCGACATCCTATTTTTTTTTTTCCAGACTAGTACTCAGTTTGCTCGTCTCGTTTTAAATAAACAATGGCATATCGGTCAAAAATATTCCTCCTAAATTTAAAGCGAATATCTGCGTTGGGACGCAAGTCAATCAGCAAATGAGAGTAAGGTTTGCGTGTGCTGTCTGTATAGATGCTTAATAAAAACTGAGAACCAACACCTATTTGACTTCCTAAAATTTTCAAATGATTACCATCACGACACGTGCTCATTATAACGAAAATCTGTGTATTCAAACTTATAGTCCTCATGTGTTTTTCGAAGAAGTTGTGACATACCAAAATTTGCATTAAATTCTTTTGATGACCTTCTCTGATAATAAGATCAGTTAAAATTCCAGAATTTATGTTATGAATTGCATCATCAAAAACTATCAAAGTCAGTGGTTCGATTTAATCATAAATTGTTAAATCAAACTTCTTAAAACAAATAGGAATCGGGGAACTATGCTTTACTCATTCGTAAATGGGTTGATCTTTACTTATATAAGAATTTTTTCTGATGCTGGCTTGCACGATTCTTTAGAGCACATAAAACTTTCATTAAACGTTTTTCCACAATTAGTTGGACCTGTAATTAGAATATTAGTGCGGAAACTGAATCTAGCACCCATGCTTTAGATTCGTCTACGTACAAACTGAGAGAAGATATGCAAATCATTCATTATATTGTGTACAAAATGGTTAATTAAAAAAAAAAAAAAAGACAGAAAACATAAGATAAAGTTTAAAAAATGTGTTAAATTTTTAAAAAAAAATTACACGATACAAATATATATCAGTTACAAATCTATTATAATTATTTTCCGCATCAATTTTTTCATTAACAAAATCTACTGAATCACTTAAAATGCGGAACTGACATTCATCAAGAAGAATATTTTTAGTCCTGTCGGCATTTTCTAATTTTAAGTACATGACCCCATTTTCAATAATGGAAAAAGTGGTCAATTTGTTACTCTGATAAAGATGTGAGGGTCCTTCTTCAGCTTGGAATTTATAGGTAATAAATGCAAATTTGGATGAAAAAGCATTCCATTCATCGGGAGAAAGAGCAACAGCAACAGATGATGGAAAATATTTATGATAACAGAGTACATGTTGATGTACGTGAATGAATGTACAATGATTAAATCGATTAACCACCAGGTACACATTATCTTCTAAGTGTATGGAATTTTGAGGTTCAATCGGTGTAGGTTCTGGAATAATATAGTTCTGCACGGACATTGTATTCTGCAAAAAGGAACTAAAAAAGAAAATGAAGAGAAGAAAAAATAAATTCATCTTCCTTTTCATGCAATAAATAAAATAACGAATTATAAAACTGTACTCGCCAAAAGAAATAAAGTTTCCAACAAAAATTAGAAAGGAGATTAAAGAGTTGCAACCTTCCCAAATTAAGCTTCTGTACTCGATCCTCAGCAAAAACAAAGTTTGAATTTCAGGTGGCTGTATATACAGGGTGTAAATGGACAACGTTTCACAAATTTAAGGATATGTAGAAGATGATGTGGTGAACATTTTTTATTAATAAACCCATAATCCCAAACGAAAAGAGACGGAGCCACAGCATGTTTGATGCTCTGTTTTGCATCAAGCCGTGGAATGGCTGTCTGAATTACTGTGTTGTCAATGCATTGGAATTTCGAGCGTGAAACCTAACGCGTGAACGTATTTCCAATGGAACCGTCCAGCGACCGTCATATGATTGGTCAGGTGCAGCACTTTTGCTGAAAGGTAGGGTAAAGGTGGGTAAGTTTGCCAGTTAGGGTAATTGGCTGCATTACGTATTTTTTTTTTTAATTTTAATTTTTAAAGCTTTCGAAAAAGCAATAAAGGAAAAGGAACAATAAATTACAATAAACAACAAAAGTTTCCAAATGTTGAATACCAATTTTTTTAAAAAGGAAGAGAGAAAAAAAACAAAAAAAAATCAAAAAACAAACTGTAGTAAACTTGTCTAGTTCAATGCTTGACAAACCAGGACATCAAACAAGCTGTGGCTCCGTCGCATTTTGTTTAGGACTATGGGTTTATTAGTAAAAAATGTTCACGTCATCCTTAAATTTGTGAAACGTCCATTTACATCCTGTATACTCAGT
>JAHWFO010052113.1:274698-290981 GCA_023313115.1 Rhysida immarginata | reverse complement strand
CACATAAGCTTCATGACGTCACATGTATAGATCCCGAGGCCAATGAGATTAAGGCCTGGAAGCGAAAAACTCACCTGACCAACTGGGTGCTAGCAACAACCCAACCTTCATTGTTTCCAACAAAAAGAAAAACACTGATTGTTAACATCCAAGATGGAGACAAGGTTGGATTGTTGGTAGCACCCAGTTGGTCAGATGACTTTTTCGCTTCCAGGCATTGTTATCTCGTTGGCCTCGTATAGATCCGTAGTCTACGAAAAAGACAGGCCAGGGCACTAAAAAGTCACATGACCAAAGCAGATCGAGCAACAATCCAACTTCATTGTTTCCATCATGCATTTCAACAATCAGTGTTTTTTCCGTTTGTTGAAAACAATGAAGATTGGATTGTTGCTCGATCTACTTGGGTCATGTGACTTAAGTGCCCCAGCATGTCTTTCTAGTTGGCTTTGTAAAGACCTGTAGCCAACGAGAAAGACAGGCCCTGGCACAGAAAAGTCACCTGATCATAGTAGTCTGGCCAACAATTCAATCTTCATTGTTTCCAACAACGAAAAAATATTGACTGTTAAATCCAAGATGGAACAATGAAAGTTGCATTGTTACTCTGACTTGTATGGTCAGGTGACTTTTCCGTGCCGAGGCCTGTCTTTCTCGTTGGCTACGTATAAATCTCAAAGTCACCTAGAAAGACAGGCCATGAAACTCAATAGTCAACTGACCATCTTAGTCCGAGCAACAATGTAACCTTCATTGTTTCCAACAAACGATAAAATGCTGATTATTAAAATTCAAGATGGAATTTTGAGTTTCAAGAAATGTCTCTCTCATAGGCCTCTTATAAATCTAAAGTATTAAAACTCTAAACTTCTACTCTAAAGAAAAACTTTAAAATATTACCAACTCTATCAATATAATAATATTGCCCCAGTGTCGAGGCATACTTATTTTAACAATTGTGGGGCATCTGTGGTCTATATTTTTCATCATACAAAGCCATTAACCAACACAAGCAATCACATAAGAGCCAACAAGACATTTTGCCCATCACGAAGATTCGTCCTCAACTAGACATGCTAGGGAAGTTCTTTGTTTGATAAACGATGATGATGCTATATGGTTGGATGAAGAAGCTGTTATAACATCGAAAACGAAGTGACTGCTATGCCAGTCAAAATTAATACAGTAGTCGCCGCTTATTGTAATCACGGATAACGTAATCAATCTGTTATTGTCATCATTTTTGCCAGGAACGGAACGGTTGTATATTAGTACACTGAAAATCAGCCGCTTATTGTATCAAAACTTCAATTAATGACATCAAATTTTTCCCAAAGTGAGGCTTCTGCGCATGAGTAATGGGGGGCAAAAATCATAAAAATCGTGAGACATAATTTATGGATGGCCCCAGAGGAGTCTTCCTCCCTTCATTTTTTGTTTTAGTTTTCATCAAGGATGTGTAAAGATTTATAAAAAAATGATAATACAATAAATTTTTTAACATTTGTGTTTAAATTTATTCATAAGTTTTAATTAGAGAGCCTTTATAATCATTTTAATCATTATTATAATTAAATTTTAATTATGATTATAAAGGCTCTCTAGTTTAATATTGAGCGTCATCTATGAACAAAACGTCATCAATACCAGGCCTGATCAATACGTGTATTTCTTAGCAGAAATTCAAAAATGAAACTCCGAAACTTGGGAAACACGACCTTCACTAACAAAACTATCACGACCTACAGAAACTCGACCTTTTGACCCATTTTAAACAAAACTTACCCTTGACCTTGCGAAACTTGACCTTTAACCTAATTAACCTTGACCTTTGACCCTGCAGCAGTAGCCATTGGGGCGGCCATTTCTCATCTACTGGTCCGAATTGGTGTTGTTGCTTAATGAGGTGGACAGCAAAAGTTGACTTACCCATCACCGTTCAGCCAGGACCTTCTATGCTCGCTGAATCTCGCCTTGAAAGACCTTTTTGTACAGCAGACGTAAAAAGACAATATAGAATTCTCTTGAGAATTCCATCTTATAAAAACGATATTTCGTATTAGTGAAAAGTCTTTTTTCCCTTCCTCCCTCCCTCTCTTTTTAGCACACGCTGACTAAACAGAACGAGTAATTTGAGAAATTGCATTCCTGTAATTAAGTTACAACCATACTTTGATTTTTTTTCTTTTTAAATTTATTTCTAAAAACAAATTAACGTGATAAAGTTTTTTTTTAAAATAATTTCTAGCAGAGTTATCGTCATGTATCAGCAGTGAACAAGTATTTTTATTCTAAGGTCAGTACATTTATAAGTTTTAACAGAAATTTAATCTGATGAATCTATAATAGCAATGTTATAAAATGTTATTTGTATAAAGTTTGGAAGGAAAAAAAATTAGACCATAATGTGATTTCAAATAAATTTTATTCTTTTGAAAAAAATAAAATAAAGAAAAAAAGGGGGTAATACGACGTATTAAAAATTAAAATGAATCTTCGGGCATTTTTATATTTTTCATTTTGTTTCAGTTCTTTTCTTTTTTCCTCTCTTATTATAAATTTTCAAAAATGTATATAATTTTGAGTCAAAAATATATGCTGAGAGTTGTCAGTTTCACTTCAATTAAACCAAACTGACTGCTTTTTCTCATCATAAACATAGTCTTGCTTGTTAATCAGTTTGTTTGATGGTTGTTTTTCTTCATAACAGAATTATTTTACACTCATTTATTAATCACATAAATGTCGGGAACTTTTTCAAGCTTTGTACAGTGAACATAATAAATCAAAGTTGTCTACAGATCGAATACATTAGTCGCATTCAATACCTTTCACTTAAGGGAAAGTGACTTTGTCTTTGCTTTTGAAAAGCAAAAAAAAATAAGTTTTCAATAGTCGCGTTCACAACCTCTTAACTTTTCTCGCTTTTCCACTTATCTTGCTTAAGTCACTTTCAGTGACGTCATTTTCAGGAAAGCGAAGTCTCAAAAGTAACTTTTCTGAAAGCAAGTCTGTACTCACTTTCCCCTCTGCTTTTCTTACTTTTCTGGCTCTACAGCTACTAACTTCCGGTTTAGTGGCAACCATATTGAATCGCCGCTTCGCTCATTTCGATGATTGCCCGCCGATAAAACATGTAATTTAAAGGCGTAAGTAACGTATTAATGTTGTAAATTTTTTTGGTTATAAATTAAGGAATAATAAAACCATTCCATATTGAAATTGTTTGAAAAATAGTAAGTGACTTATTGATTGTGAAAGATTTTTTTTATTGTTCTACATGGTTTTATTATTCCTTAATTTATAACCAAAAAAATTTATAACGTTAAATATGTTACTTACGTCTTTAAATTACAAGTTTTATCGGTGGGCAATCATCGAAATATGGCTACCACTAAATCGGAAGTTAGTAGCTGTAAAGCCAGAAAAGTAAGAAAAGCAGAAGGGAAAGTGGGTACTGACTCGCTTTCAGAAAAGTGACTTTTGAGACTTTGCTTTCCTGAAAATGACGTCACTGAAAGTGACTTAAGATAAGTGAGAAAAGTGAGAAAAGTTAAGAAGTTGTGAATGCACTATTGATTTAAATGCGTATCTCCATTTATAAAACTTAAAGCAAAAGAATTTCCATATAAACATCTAGGAGACCAAAATAATTGCTCCACCATTGGGTCGTCACCACGAAGCCACAGCAGGGATCTATCTCGAGTCAATTTGGTACCGTTTAAGGGTACCTTCACAAAATTATTTTAAGTGGAAACGGTACTTCACAAAATTTTAACGGTATTTATCAACGTATTACCTTCAGAAATGGGCGTTTATCAGCCAAAATATTGTCAATTCAAATAAGTAAAAGTAGTTTGTTTTTTTTTTTAATTAAACTCTGTGTTTTAGATTTATTATTAAAAATTTTCACAAAAATGGGTACGGATTTTAAAATTGTAGATAGACCCCTGCACATGTGAAATCCTTCATAACATTGACAAACTGTTATCTCTACATCCGACGTAAAATAATCCAGAACAAAATAAATGACAGACATAGATGAAATCATGCGGCCAATTGATATATGTGCCGAACCTTTGCATATATTCCATGATAAACCTTAAGTGACTTGGCAACCAAAACGAAACTAACGATGACAAAAGTCGAATTTTATCAATAATGATTAATCCACTGTGATTTATAATCTTTTTTTATCTCCACATTTTTTAAAGTCAAAAAGGAATCTATAAAGTTCACGTTTTTATTTTCTTCTTTTTATCTTTTTAAATTTCTATTCTCAGTTTAAAAAAAACAACAAAAAAAACACAAAAAAAACAAAATCAAGAAGAAAGAATTTTTTTAAAAATAATGACAGTTTTGTAACTGGTTATTAAGGGCATGTCTAAAAAGTCTGACCGGTCGCCAACAGGTTACGTGGTACAATCTGCGATCGGTCGGTGGCAGTTCGCTTTCGTTCGTTTGTTCACGGACAGCTTTATAATGGCAGTCACAGTTAATTTCCTCATCATAAGTTAGTACGATTTTCAGTACGTGCATAATTTTTTATCACCAGTCCTTTCTTTTTTGTATTCATTCCTCGTTTCTTGATGCTGTCCAATACGTATTTCGCCAACTCCATTCTCCAAAATATATTTATGTATCGGGCAATCGAATACTTGAATTTTCTACTTTCATCCGCCATTTTGATTCTACTCACCGAGGCAGCCGACCGGCGTTAGACTCCGGTCGCGTTATGAAAACGCTTATCGCGACCAGTCGTTACTATATGAATCGAGGGTCGTCCGAATCGGGAGAAAATTTAAAATCAATAAAGCCATCTACATACACTGGTGGCCAAAAGTTTGGACCACTAGCAATGTCAAGAAAAACTGAAGTTATACGAAAACAGTTTTACACCTACAACTCTAAGTAAATATGAAACAATATTCAGGGAAGAAACAAATTTATTTCTGCGTTGTTGGTTTCTTATTACCTAAAATCAAAATAAGACTGGCCAAAAGTTTGGACCACATTTGTATAATATAAAGGGGAAAAAGTATTACATCATTAACTAATGAATTATTTTGATATTTGACATCATTTGGACTCTACAATATTTGACAAACGACCTGAAATAGAAATAAATAAGCTTTTAATAACATTTGGCTTAACAGCTTTCTGAATGGCTGCTATTAGTTGTTCTCGAGATTTGTACTGAGTGTTTTCATAAATTTTTTGTTCCGTGAGATGCCACACATTCTCAGTAATATTGAGATCTCGATTTCGAGCAGTCAAAGCAAAACTGGAAATGTTGTTGCTCTCAAAATAGGCTTTCACAACTCGTGCAGTATAGATTGCAGGACTGTCCTGCTGCTAAATCCATGGTTTTTGCTTAAACTAGACTTTGCACAAAGGGATGAACACATTGTGAAGATCATCTTTATATTGAGCTGTGCTGCAATGTCCATCTACAATGTGAATCCTCAACTTTCCGTTGCTTCCAATGGCACCCAGAATCATCATTCCATTACCACCCATTTACCGCTTAATTCGCAGTGGAGCAAGTGTTTCTTTATCAGGATGCTCTTCATAAGAAGCTATATTATCAGGATCATCCGAACTGATTCATTTTTCATCAGAAAACGCAACCAATTGGAAGTCTGCATTTTCACGTAGATGTATCTTAGCAAACTCAAGTCTCTCCTGCATGTGTTACTGTGTTAGTGGCAACTGTTTGAGTATAATTTCATAGGCAAAGTTCTGAGCATGCAGGTCGCTGCGAATTGTTCTTCTTGAGGCAGCAAGTTGCAGATTAAGTTTGACTTGTGTGGTGTTGACTACATGCCCAGATGTAATATCATGTCTAACATGACTCTTAATTCTTGATTTGTCTCTTCGCATCAGTGCACAAGGTCGTCCTATTTCCGTCCTATTTTCCAATTAACATTTTTAACAATTCTGATAAAGATTTTTAGCTCACACGGGAGATTTCATCAACTTTTTTGAAGTTTGTAAATTGCTTGTTAAAATTTCTAATTCGCTCTCGTTGGCCTTCAGTTAACATTGTACAATACATATGGTTTTAGTGCTCACCACACAACACAATGACTTGTAATGTGCAAATTATTTGCATGTTTGTGATGTTGGTCCAAACTTTTGGCCAGTCTTATTTTGATTTAAGGTAATAAAAAAGCAACGACGCAGAAATAAATTTGTTTCTTCCCTGAATATTGTTTCATATTTACTTAGATTTGTAGGTGTAAAATATTTTTAGTATAAATTCATTTTTTCTTGATTTTGCTGGTTGGTCCAAACATTTGGCCACCTGCCTCGTTATGCCTGCATCGTTCCCGCGTCGCTCGGACATAAGTCAAAATTTCGAGTCAGTCACTAGTGGCTCCAAAACGAGCTTTACGACATGCTTTTTAGACACACCCTAATTAATGTGTGATGATAAAAATTCTTTTTTAATGCTAACATTTTATAAACATGAATAAGGGGAGCACTGGAAAATAAAGAACAACAGGATGGACTGCCCTCTAGTGAGAGAAAATGTAATCGGAAAGAAAATTTAAAAATGCACATGGAAAGAACAAGATGAAATTCTGGTGGTCAATTAAACTTTGCTCTCTAAAAATTAATTAAAGCAAGATCGTTGATAAAATTTTTCGTATGCTAATAAAAACACTTATTTATAAAAAAAAAAAATTAATTGTATTTAATTTAAATTATAAAAATTTTATGGGGGGAAAAAAAAAAAAAGGACAAAGCACCATCCAGTGACAGAAAACTTAACCAAAGGTGCTTCTAATTGTTGCAATGTAAAAAGAGTTACTAATTAAATATTCAAGCCTAATTGCAAGCAATTAATACGCCTCATCATTAATTAAACCTGTCATTGTATCGATTGATTGTTAATATTCATTGATAAGTTATATTATCCATTAATATTTATCAATCTCATTGTTAATCATGATACCTCATTAATATTCACGATACTTCATTAATATTCATGGTTATTAATGTTATTGACAGCGCAAGGTCATATCAATTTTGAAATTGATGGGTGCTGACAGGTCAATTATTTACTACTATGAAGACTTAAGAAGAACATGGGATCAGCTACTTGATAGTTCGACCCACAACCACAGAATAACACAGTATGGACAGCTTCGCAGTTTCCCATGCTAAGCGATGGTTTTTCATGATATCTACTTATTGTTTTGCAGCAACTTGAAACATTTATTGGTTTACTGCATTTGAAATTATATTTCATTAACATAAAATTAACGTAACATAAAATATTATAGACCTATTTCAATTACATAAATATATGAATCTCCTTTTAATGTTAATGAAATAATATAAATAAAATATTGGAACTTACATTGGTGATTTTTATTTATTTTATTTATCTAATTTTATTTATATATATTTATTTTTATTTATATATTTATATTTTATAATTATGTCAATGTTTTTAATATGATAAAATAAATAAAATTCACCAATGTAAGTTCTGATGAAATAAAAAAGGAGATTCATATATTTATGCAATTGAAATATTCTTAAACCATTCCTTTTCTTATATAATAATAGACCATCTTTAAAAATACATTTGGACCCCGAATGAATGTCTATAAAAAATGCTCCTGAAATGCACAATGTTTACTTCTGCTGCACTGGAAGTAACTTTCCTTTTGTATTTCCAATAAATTGTTTCAAATAAATGTACGAACATTTTTCTGTTAAAAATTGAATATTTTATAATTGAATAAAATATTCAACTTTTATTCAATTATAAGCAATTTTAGATAATACAATTTTCTAGATAAAGAAAAAATCAACTTAATATAATCCTTATGATATTAGGAAAATCCAACCCTCATTCCTATACTTTTACTCCTGCTTTTACCTTGCTACGGAATCGCGCTAGGGCACCAAAATGGGCGGATTCAGATCAAGTGATTAGGATAAAGCAATGAGAACACAAGCTTGTCAGCAACTGGTAGAGGAAAAGAATGGCCGTGCTTTCCAAATCTAGTGCTTAATTATTTCTGGGCTTCCAGCACCAACAGTTATCAGTATCAATTCTCAGAAGTAACACTGAAGAATGTGGCTCTTAAATTCAATAATAAATAAAATCTTGTAAACATTCCAAGGAGGAGCATTAACAGTGAAGCAGAAGTACATTATTTATCCATTTATTAAAAAGAAATTACCCCCCCCCCCTCGAGGAGGGTAAGGGGTGTAGCAGATCCTGCGGTCATCTATTTTTACCCCTTTATCTACCCTTTTTACCTCTCCACAAGTTTTTAAATCAAAAAATTCATTTTCTCGAACGTAATATGTAGGAAATGTAAAAAAGCTCTTATTTTCTTTTCTTTCTCATCATTTCCGAAAGTATGATATATCACAAGCCATATGTTGCCATTGTTCTAAAGACCAAAAGACTACCACCCCTGCAAATCCGACCCCAATTGAACAACTGGTCTAAACTTCATAGTAATGTAGATCTGGCCTAGAGGAATCCAGATACTGAATTTCACGCCTTTTCGTACCTAAATAGCACATAGATATGTTGTCCTCTCTGAATCCCACCCCCATAATTTCGACCCCAGTATACCAATCAAAAGCAAACTAAATAGTGCAGATGGACATGCCTATAGGAAGCTACATTCCGAATTTCAACCTTCTACCTCAAAAGTAGTGAATAGTAAAAGAATGGAGATACTTATTGGTTTTATAGTGCCTTAACTCCTTCATAATTTTGTGACATATTGAAATATATCACTACATGTTTGGGAATATTTACCCAAACATGTGTAGTTTAATTAATCTTTTAAGCCTTTATTATGAAAGGGGAAGCGATGGAGGACTGACCACGTCCAACACTTAATTTGGGTAATGGAAGAATATATGGCCTGCAACATAGAGGCCCAGAAAAACGAGAAGCTGAAACTGATGGAGACAGCAATCAGGAAAACTGACCACTTCAGATACCTTGGTTCGACAGTTGATGAATGGAGTGAGACGGGTAGGGAAGTGACTAGCGGAATACAGACAGGTTGGAAAAATTGGAAAGAAGTCTCTGGAGTCCTCTGTGATAACAAGATCCCTGTACGTCTAAAGGGCAAAGTTTACAGGATGGTGGTGAGACCTGCAATGCTCTATGGAATGGAAACACTCTCTTTAAAAAAGTCCAATATACAAAAGATGAAGGTGGCAGAAATGAGAATGTTCAGATGGATGTGCAGAGTGACAGGATTAAAAATGAACGCATCCGAGGGACAGTGAAGGTTACAGATATTGAAAACAAAATCCAAGAAAACAGACTGAGATGGTTTGGCCATGTAATGAGAAGAGACGAGGACTACACTGGCAAAAGAGCTATGAACATGAAAGTGGAGGGAAGGAGAAAAAGAGGACGACCCAAGAGAAGGTGGCAAGATATTGTGGACGAAGATCTGAAATCAAAGGGACTCAGAAGGGAGTGGACAGAGGACAGAGAGAAATGGAGAAAGCTCATCAAAAACAGCGACCCCACATAGAAGTGGGAAAAGCTGAAGATGAAGAAGAAGATTCTTTCACTACTGAATAACAGATTATGAGCACTTGAGCAATCGTGCGTCGGCAAAGCGATTTCACGTGCGCACGCAGATGTCAGTAATGCTTAAAAGATGAACAGAAAGTAACAATCTATTCCTTCTTGACAAATCGATTGTTATATGACATGCCAGCATCTTTGTATTCTTCACACACTCACTGTTTTAGCACGTGAATTCGACTTGAAGGGGTCCATGAAAAATTCTGAAAAGTTGATACGGCCGAGCTAAGACTTTGATGGTCATATTTCTAAAAACAGATTTGAAAAAGTTAATCTGTTTTCAAGTTATCGTGCAAACGGCGGATGGCCGGACGGATAAACGTACAGACCAAGTAGCTTTTATTTTAAAGCTCCTAATAAGCAATCGTTGGAATTTGGCAATTCATACAAACATAATGGACTTCGGCTTGGGAATCATTTAAGATACAGTCATTCAGGATAGCTTTGCACCAAACAAAAAGAGAAAGATTTAACCCCTTCCCCCTCCCCTACGACTTTCCTTCCTCACTGAAAGTCATAAGGATACTAGGGAAATAATTATTACAGGGCTCTTCTAACTCACAGTGGAGAGGAGGGGTTAATTCAAGGATGGTTCAAAGTTACCCTGATTGACTGTACCCACTTTAGGCTTAGGAACCTAGGAGAAGCTGCCCAAGGATCACTTGGCTCAGAAACTGGATAGATACCCACACAAGGCTTTGGGAACCTTCATGAAGAAACCAAACTAGAGGCTTGGGAACCTCAACCAAGAAACCCATACGTGGCTGGTACTGCACAGCTATACGGTGTGACCTTACATGTATTGCAAAGAGGTTACTGGTTCAAGTTTCTGAACTAGTAGTGACAATTTCACTATGAACCAATGTAATTTAGTACTAATAATGTCTGCATAGAACAAATAAGATGAAAAGTATGGAATGCACGTGATAGAAACATTCTCAACTTTTACCTATTTCTAGAGCCTTATATGCCAGTGATGAAAAACCAACCCTATTTTTTATGGGGTTTGAAACATGCTCTTTCTAATGAAAATGCTTAAAAAAAGTTTACAGAAGGTATATTTTTATAACAAGTGGGCTAATAATACCCTAATTTTGGCATGTTCATGTCAACTTTCCACTCAATTCCTGAACTAATGAAAAATATTCCTAGAATGAAATGTTATATTCGAAAACCTTGCATTGATAAGTTATTGTGTGCAAAGTTTCACGTTTATCATCCTTTACTTCTAGAGGTATAAAAAGCCAAACTTTAAAATTTCTTCGAGCCGCAAATTTTTGGGCCGAGTTTGCTCCAAATTTTCTTCATGAGAAATCTCCCATGAAGAGTTTCATTATTTTCTTTAATACAGTCAAATCCCGTTATAACGAAGTTCAAGGGATCACCGGTCAACTTCGTTATAGCGAAAACTTCGTTACATCGAGATTGCAAATTAATTTGAGAATAAATGAAAAATAGCATATTTTAAACCGAGAATATAAATATTTTTAATGTTTTACCCTTAATAATGGCAAATACCAATCAATATTAGCCTTTTAATGTACAGTTAGGATTTCGAAATGATTTGTTGTGTACCACAGGATTAAATTAAACTGATTAAGATCGTCTCATTATTATTTTTATTTATCATTACATGTATTATTAAAATAATCGGTTATTTTTCACTGAAAAGAACAGCTTTTAACAGCAACGCTATTTATAAAATCGGATAAAAATCCTAAACTCTGAAAAACACGCTCGTCGGTTTCGTTTTGTTCCTGTGCAAATCTTTGTAATCTTTGATTATCGCGACTTTTTCACCTAAAGTGAATTGTCGTCGTTTCTTGTTGCTTTCGCCAGACATTTTTTGTACACCTAAAAGAAAATTTTAAGTTTCAAGTTCATGTACAATTTTTCCCTATTGTTTTTAAAATATATGTACGATGCTAGCCAAAATGACAATTAATGAAATACGAAATGGGTTACCGTACTTACAAAGTTAGCAGTCGAGAGTCTTATGTCGAAATTGAAACCAATATTGGTACAAGTTTTCGCTACTGTTTTAAAAAGATACCGATTTATATTAGGTATTGTACATATCGTGTGTAATTATAAAAAGAAAATTAAAAATTATCAAATGCTATTAAAAAAAAAAATGGCCGAAATGGCAGTTGGTGATGCAGAATGGGTGCTTACGGAATGTATTTGTCTTAGCAGTCGTCGATTGTCACAGAGTGTAGAGATGTACAGAATTGAAATTGAAACCGACTGCCATGCGAAAGCGGCCCTTTTATATCCCCCATCACTGCGATGCTGCACCAACGGGCGACGAGTATTCTGATTGGAGGAAACCAATAGCGACCGCAGCGCCCTCTCTTGGTGAAGGCGGAAACTATTCCAGTTGATCAGCGATCACAACAGCAATAACACAAGAAGCCAAGTGGCCTCTCTCTGGTGTAGGACAAAATGAAAGTTCGAAATAAACTTTCGTTATAATGAAATTAAAACACTGTGGGGACCAAAAATTTGCTTCGTTACAGTGAAAACTTCGTTATAAAGATTTCGTTATAGCGGAATCATAATAGTATTAAATTAATAGGATTTTTGCCGGGACCACAGAAAAACTTCGTTATAGTGAAAACTTCGTTACAATGGTATTCGTTATAACAGGATTTGACTATAGAGTGCAAAAAATTGTACAAGATAGCAAAGTTTTGCTTTTCTAAACAAAATATTGCCAGAGATACTGCCTCAAAGTTGCCAAAATCTCGGAGTCATACTGTAGAAGGCTGTTGTATGAGGTCAGCAGGTATTGCATCAGTGAACGTAAGACTGTACCTATGTTCACTGAGACTTGTGTGAATGCCCACACAAAATTTCATCAAACTTGGTATGGTTGAGCAGTCGCCTGCAACATCGCTCCTCCAATTCATGGCGAATAAGAAGAAAAAACTGATAGGCAAGGTACCTCAGATCTATGTACTGTTTGCGATTCATATATTTACGGCAAGCAGCCTAAAGTAAGATGTAATGGTATCTGTGGTGATATATTTCATGCTGCCTGTGTAAACATTCAGAAGCAACAAGTTCAATTTCTTGTCGGCAAATGGACTTGTCCAAAGTGTGGAGGTGAGTCAACAAGCAAGGCTACGAACATGCAGGTAAATGAGCTAAGAGATCAATCATTTTCCTCTGTGCACTCATCGCTCTCTAACAAGAGTAAAAATGAGGTTTGTCAGCAGGATTATTTAGAATCTTCAAATTTGATGCTGGTTTTGTCAGCAGTTGAAAAATTGATAACAACGGTGAAGGACTTTATAAGAATTAACAATGACGTACAGAAACAAAACAAGCTCTTGCATAATAAGATAGATAAATTGTTAAATTTTTTATCTTTCTCTACGGACTCAAGGCCAGAAGGTACAGAGAAGAGTTCGCCTCAAACATCCGCAATGGGATTGATGCTGGATCGGCTGTTTCCGTACCCCCCTCTCAATCGGCGTTTCGGACTGAACCAACCGAAACAGACCTGTGTTTACCTCCCTTGGAACAACCCACTCTTAAATCTGTTAAGGCTAAGGTGGAACGTAGGAAGGAAAAACTGATTATTTTTGGAAACTCCAAAGATTCTTTGCTTAAAGTGAGTAACAACAACATTAATTCTCATAGATCAGTTGAAAAGCTGTTTATATCACGCTTAGCTCCCGAGACCGATGTTTCTCAAATATGAGCGGTTATTCTTGAGAAAATAGGTCTGGATGATATTGTGGAATGCCACAAGCTTAAAACGCGCTTTAATTCTTACTCCTCGTTCTACTTGGCAATAAATAAGAATATATTTCAATCAATATTTAATTCAAACTGCTGGCCTGTGGGTACTTTTATTTCTCAATTTTTCGGTCAACCGCAGAGAAATCAGAATTACGGCGAGGAGGACGCTCTCTCCTCGCCTGATAATGGGAGTTAAGATCTTTTACCAGAATGTTCGTGGCTTGAGAACTAAGTTCACACAAGTTCTTAAGTTCACGCAGTTAAATAAGCATCTAGTCTATTCTTTGACCGAAACATGGCTAAATTCCACCATAACAGATGGCATGCTATTCGGTGATTCTTTTGCAGTGTATAGGATTGATAGATCCTGTTCAAGTAGAGGCGGCGGTGTTTTGATAGCCGTTCCCATTAATATTGCTTCCGAAGAGAGAATTTTTCGTCCTATTATGATCGATATAGATGTTGTCGGTGTTAAGTTATTCCTGAAAGGAAAATCCGACAGGAAGAACGATTATAGTCTGACCTTAAATATCTGGTCGATATACATTCCACCGTTAGTAACAAACAATCAATATCAGCAATTCTTAGAAGAGTTGGCCGATTTTATTGCAACTTTGAAGGGAGTTAATATTTTTACAGGAGACTTTAATTTTACTGACACTTTAGCCGCCACAAATCCTAATTCCAATAATATCAATTTTACTAGGCACAGGCTAGTCGACGCTTGGGCGGCAGAACTAGGAATAGAGAACTATAACAATGTTAAGAACTTTTATGGTAATACGTTGGACGGGATTTTCGCCTCAATGCAAATTGTCGTTAAGCGTGCCTGCTCGATAATAAAGCCCGAGGATAAATTCCATCCTGCCTTGAGCGTAGTTAGCGAGCTGGATCATTCACCGCCAACCTCGTCACCTCTCACCTATCGACAAGATTTTAGGAAGGCGAACTTTCCGAATCTATACAATAACCTTCTGCTTATCGATTGGTCAGCTTTAGATGATCTTCAGTTTGTTGAGCAGATGTGGGATATGGTGGTAGATCGACTTTCCGCTGCTATTACTAAAAATGTCCCTCTAGTCAATAATTTCAAACAAAGGGCGAAGAGATCTTCGTTTCCGAACTGGATTTCTCATAATACAATTCACCTGTGGAAAACAAAACAACTGAGTCATAAGCTTTTTAAGCAATCTAATTCTTTGGACGATTATGCTTTATTCCGGAAGGCCAGGAAAAGTTTCAAAATCGCTTATAGTAAAGATTTTGCTGACTACTATGAGTTGATGGAAAAGGATTTGAATTCACGAACCCATCTCTTCTGGGATACTGCGAGAGAACTCTTGGGTAGAAAGATTTCACCACAGTCTTGGTCGAATCACTTTTCAATCGGCGAGATTGCGTCCCATTTTGAGAAAACAATGAGAAATGACACCTTTCTACCTCTATCTGATCAGCGTGTCTCACAATTTTGGGGGCCGCCTTCAAGACAAACTTATAATTCCTCCAATTTCCACTATGGACATCTTCGCTATAGCTAAAAAGGCCACAGCTTCCAAACTTATCCATCGAAATGGTATCCCGGATTATATTTTTAAGGGCTGTTTGCCAGCAATTCTACAGCCACTAAGAACTCTGTTTAATGCCTCATTGAAATCCGGGGTCTATCCGAACGATTGAAAATTTGTGAATATTGTTCCTATTCCTAAATCGGTGCGGCCTTCTTCAACTAACGATTTTAGGCCGATAACGATCCTCCCTTTTCTTGCGAAGGTCCTTGAAACCTATATAGCACATCATCTTGCTTCCTTCATTGAACGTTTTTTACCAGACAAACAGCATGCTTTCAGGAAGCGCAGATCTACTTCTACGAATCTTGCGAGCTTGCTGCATTACTTAACCTCTCATATTGATTGAAGGATGAAGGTTGATGTCCTATATTTGGATTTCAGTAAGGCCTTCGATAGCGTGAATATCAGGCTTCTGTTAAATAAATTGGATAAAGCTGGTCTCGCTGATAATCTAAGAAATTGGTTTGCCTCTCTCCTTTGTGAATGTAGGTTTATCATCAGGGATCCTAAGGGTGTTAATGCGTTTGGTAGAATACGCAGTGGTGTCCCTCAGGGATCTCCTTTGGGCCCAGTGTTATTTATTATTTTTACTGCTGATTTAGCTTCAAACTTCACTCGCTCCCAAGTTAAATTTTTGATGTATGCAGACGATCTCAAAATTTTTTCAGTTATTCGTAATTGGGAAGATTGTCTCTGCATATCTTCAACGCTGAATAATGTTAACAGTTGGGCTGAGAGGAATGGGCTTGTATTGAATGCTTCGAAATCCTTCTGCTTAGCCATCTCACGGAAAGTCACTAACCATCTTTATGACTATGTTTTAAAGTCTCATAAAATTCAACGCTGTACTTCCATCAAGGATCTAGGCGTGATATTTAACTCAAAACTGAATTTTACAGACCACTTGGCTTCATTATTTGTGGAAACAAGTCGGCGCGTGGGTATCATTAAGCGCTTCGTTAACTTTTTTAAAAGTCGAAGCACTTTCTTTACCTTGTTTAAATCAATCGTGGTTTCTAAAATTTTGTACGCTTCCTAGATCTGGTTTTCTGGAAATACTCAGTTACTAGATCAATTGCAAGCAAAATTGCGAAATTTCTTTCCCGTACTATTTACATTCCTGACCCTGCCTCAGTTATTTAATTTACAGCATATACTTGTAAAAGCACTTTTAAATATACTGTTAAAAGTTATTAGTGGGAAAATTTTTGCGCCTTGTACCCTTGGTCTGATTGGGCTTCGAGTTCCGAACTCCAACAGATCTCGTCAGCCAATGGTATTTTTGGACACAAGCAGGACGAACGTGATGAATTTAGATCCTGCCTACAAACTGATCGATGTTGTCAATAAGAATTTCCCCCTTGTTGACATTTTTT
>JAHWFO010052113.1:239464-262681 GCA_023313115.1 Rhysida immarginata | reverse complement strand
GTCTCCTGTGACTGTGTCCTCAAAGAAAAACTGGCCGAGCAGTCCATCGTAACTTACGCTGGTCCACACAATGACACCAGGGCTCTGGTTGTCTACCTCCAATTCAATGTGTGGATTGGTTGCACGCCAGTACACGCAGTTGTGGCGGTTCACATCTCCTGAGACGTGAAATTTTGCCTCATTGCTCCATTCCACATGGCTTGCTAAATCAGGATCGTTCTCCAGCATTGCAAGCCAAGTTTCGGCAAACTCCAATCGCCTGTCGGGATCATCTTCGAGCAAGTGATTTGTTAAGCGAGGATGATATGACCTCAGTTTCAGATCCTTCAGGATTCTTTGAATACTCGTACGAGAAATGTCTAACCGAGCAGATAGCCGCCTTTGTGACTTGTCCTTTTCTTAAGAACTGACCAACTCATTTTGCAGGTGCACTTTGTTGGCGTCAGTAACAACGGTCTTGGGTCTACTGCGTTTACACTCTTCAACGCTGCCAGTTTCATCAAACTTCTTGTTTACGTTCTTGATCGTTATCAACTGAGGTTCGGGTGTCCCTAACTTAGCTGCCATACGACGTTTCACTTCTGAGTAATTGTTGGTCGCTGAGGACAACCTCACACAATCTACCTTCTCTTCCAGACTGAATCGCTGCGCCGCCATTTTGATATGGACGATCCTCATGATTTGCGCCTTTTTCTCATCCCCTTGCTCACATAACGCACACAATTTGAATTGCACTTCCAAAGATTGTATATATTAATCGGGGCCACCCTGTAGATGACCGCAGGATCTTCTACTCGCTTTAACTTTCTCGGGGGGGGGGATTAATTTCTTTTTAATGTATGTATAAATGTATTTCTGCTTCACTGCTAAAGCTCCTCCATGGAATGTTTACAAGATTTTATTTTTATTTTCTTTTAAAACCTTTATAATTCAAAATTGGCTCATCAGAGCCAAACAATTTATTTACCAAAGTTATTCAATTCTGAGAGAGGACTCTGTTCATGTCCAATTTATTGTCTTAATTAAAAAAAAAACAACTCAACAAACTAGCATCTATAAAAAGGTTTAACTGAATTTAATGAAAAATTTGTCAGTGCAGAGATTAAGGAACCCTCCAAGTATGTATTAATTTTATTACGTTTATGGAATTTTTCCTGAGGGGGGGGGGGGGGTCGGTTTGCTTATTTGAACACTACAGCCATTTTTTCAATTTTTGAAAAAATATCTCCAGTCAATATAACCAAAAAATTGCCCTAAAGAATTTCTTCAAGGTACAGTTTAAGGTACCTTCTAACAGTGCATTAATTTCATTTAGTTCTGTTTTTTGCTGTTTCAGAAGAGAACCTTTTAGCTGCAGAAAATTGATCACATACGTATAGACGGAATTTTTTTCTTTCAAAATTTCAATATATCTTCTCGGATTATAAGTTTTTAAGTTGATTTCAGAAAAAAAAAATTTTGAGTTGGGGAAAAGAGCACTGGCCAATATAACACAAATTCTTACCGTATATACTCATTCATAAGCCGGCCCGTGCATAAACTGAATCACGATTTTTTGACCCCAAAATGTGGAAAAACACCCTGACTTGATCATAAGCAAAGGCAAAAAAGGAAAAAAAGGCAATGCTTGAGAGGGGAAAAATTTTTGTTTTCAAAAAGAACAGAAAAGATTATATTTATAATACAGGATGTCTAGCAAAATGATTTCGTAAAATTTCTTGTCTTTTCCCGGTTACAAAAGATACCCTGGCTTTGCTCAGTTTTCCGGTTGTTAGTCAACATGTAATAACAAAATCATGGTGTGGGAAATCAAAATGCAACCGCACTAAAAGCAACAAAATTTCGGGGTTTTGTATTATAAAATCAATAAATATGTATCAGCAGGTGTACATTTTAACAAAAATTTTATTTCATTTATGTTAGACAAAATGCATCCAGACGAAAAGCAACAAAGTCATCCCGAAGGATGTTTTTGATGCTTGCCGGCGTTGTTTTTCATTTATCCTGTTGCAGGAGGCTTATAGTCACTGGTTTCGTCGAGACATGGCGCCACTTGATAAGGAGATGTTCAAATAGTTTCGATATCGAATTTTTTGATGTACTTGAATCTTCCAGGTTTCATTTTGAATTCCTTAACTATTGAACAACTGTTTAGGTTACTGTAATGATGTACTGCAATGAAAGAATACGTAAAAACCTTCGAGCATAAAACTAGAAGGTAAAAATGCACTGGTTTTGTTTGAAGCCCCCTTCCTCCCCTCATACTTGTTCCAATATGGCCACTGCAATCTTAGAGATTCTTATTATGTTGCAAAGAGTGAATAATTAAATTAAATTTTATCTTATCAGAAATATATTTAAGCAGTGGAAGGGTTAATAAATGAATTCTAAACTGATTAATAAATTTAGTTTTTCTGTAAACTGCTTATAAGAGCACTTTCATCAACTCTTACCCGTGCATAAACCGAATGTGGTTTTTAGGGGTCATTTTTTGGAAAAAAAAATCTGCTTATAGACTAGTATATACGGTAAGTTTTAACTGCTGTACAGAAATATACTTTTAGGTCGGTCACTATAGCTAAAAAAAATTCGACATGATCAACTAAGATAAATTAACTTATCCTTGTATATATCCTCTGAACGACCAAAGGTCTAAAAGTACTTTTTAAATATTTAAATGCCTGAAAACGGATTGTAAACAGTAAGAAATTCACATAAAACGCTGTGACATTCTCAGTTTTTCACCCCAGCATCCCATAATCCTTAGTGCAAACTGGAAATGAGAACATCTCTGTAAGTATTATCAAAAGATGGAGATAGAAAATGGGTAAGAAGTATCCTTCCCAACTTTTTATTCTTTTAACCACTTTTTACCCTCTTTAAATAGTTCATTTTTGCTCAATTGAATTTGAAGATTCCACCGGAAGTTTTTTTTGTTTATTTTGAAAATACATTTTGTACTTTGCAAAGTACATGTTTTATTTCGCAAGTTGTATTTTTCAACCTAAATTTTAATGTCGGAATATGCATTTTTTATTTTTTTTATCAAATTACGTTTTTAATTCTGCAAAATGCATTTTTAATACTGCGAAATATATTTTTTTGCATTGCAAAATGCATTTTTAATTTTGTAAGTTGCATTTTTCAAAATAAAAATGCAGTCGCAAAAAGCTGCATAAAATGGTTAGTGTAGATGAAATAAATTTGTTAAATAAATTTCATATATCAATACGCATAATCACATTATTTTATTTCACACAGAACACTTTTGGACTTTATTTTATGAATATTGACTTTGTGGTTGCTTTAATAAAAAATGATGAAATCAGTTGGAAGATTCATGTGTTCGTTTTCACAACGAACGGACGACTGCTGTCTTCTTTGTAGATTCAACAATGCTGTCAACGATGCAGACATAATTTGGAAGTTTAACCATCGTTACTCGAATCAGTCGAGAAACGGACTTTAGTCTATCTGCCAAAATTGCTATGTTTTATATGGTGAGGAATGCGCCCATTTACGTTGTTCCTTTACTTAATCGTTGCATCATCACCAACACAGCCAGCAAGTAACGATGAACTCTTGTGACAAACCTCCTGTAAACGCCCACCTGGGAGCGCTTAAAAGTGACAACCACCTCTTCCCTTAGATATAATACTACGACTATACTACCTGTGATTTCCTCTAGGAGCTTTTGTCAATGATTCAGTCCTCGTCGCACATCTACTGTCCCAGCTCTATATTCAAATTATCGTTATTCTGATAAAAACCACATACACCAAACAAAATTAAAGCTCTAAAATAACCCTTTTAATAATCTGCTCTTTTAAATGCAGTAGAATCATACAATCGGTTCACTCAGTGCAACAAGCAGCTGTGGACATATTTTACCACTCAACAAAATACAGCAACTTAAAAAACCTAAAATTATGTCTAGAAGGGGTCCCTTGGACTAAAACTTACGGTATCTAACTACTATAACATCCACCAATAGTGGGTGGACAACAACCATCAGCGTTTTGAGGTATGCGGCTCCAACGGCTAGGTATCTCAATCAAGGAAAGGCCCTTCCTTCCAACGTTGCACCACTTTATGTCCTGCCCCAGTGCGCACGGTCAACGTGGCTGGGAGACAGACCACCAGCTTAGCCACTCCACCCCAAAATGGACTTCAAATATTCCACAAAACGACGCAGAACGCGTCATGTGCCTCTTTTAATTAGCTACAGGGGAGGGACACAGGAACCTCCGCAGACCCTGTTCAGGTAAAGAGCGCTCAGCACTGGAAATTTATTCCAGGTAATGAGCGGGTGTCTATCTCCACAGCACCTCCCAAAGGGTTCCTGGGCACACGTCCTGGGAGCAGATCAGTGACAGTGGTCATAACTGTAATTTTTACCTTCTTCTATGCCAAGCTGCATACTCCATAATTAAGATTTATTCTGGCAACAAAGTAAACATTACTTGACTGGGGCGAAATGCCTCCAATTAGCATACATTAACAGTACGACAAAAAGGAAACTGTTCAAAAGTACTTAAGGACACTTTTCTTCATTCATCCTATGCACGTCACTGTTCGAGGGCACACAGAAACAGTCCTGCTCTGGATAAACAACGAAGCTTGAAAAGGACAACAGCAAAACATCTAAGGGACTCTCGATTTGCAGTGAAAATATAAATCACGAAGAAGTCGCTCACCCTCTAGTCTTACGTTACGCAGGCGCCGAAAGAGGCTTCCCTCCCCAGATTCTACATTCGTTTACACCACCGGGACAATCACCACTTCCACAAATGTTTCCTCCTTAATTTGGGTTAAGCTGCATGTCTTTTTATTTTTTTTAACAGAAGACTTACAGCGAAATGACTGTTTATAACTGCTGTTGTTCCCTCCAAATTAAAAGGCGAACAATTAATTGATGCAATTAGGACGATATCTGTCTGCTCAGGAGACTATCTTTTTTTTTACACAGAAACTAGAGACACGCGCATAACGCAAGAATGCTGAATAACAACAAAACAAGAACATCTTATAACAATGGGGAAAAATCAACGTGAAGATAATAACAGCTCAATAATGCTTGCGTGCTGCTGCTTCCTTCTAAAGCAACAACGGACAAGCAGAAATAAAGCAATTTTCACTATAAAAAGACACATTATATTCTAGCAGTAAACGCAAAAATCCGCATTAACAAAAAGAGAAAAATACGTCCACAGTAATTAATGAGGAATTAATAGCTCCCCCCCCCCCCCCAACGAAACGTACTTCATTGTCCACTGCACTACAACACAGACACCTCCATACCCAAGTTCGGGAAAATAAAAACCATACACCCACGAGTCTGCTACAAACCTCCACAACCATAACCCACAGCTTAACGAAACACAAGAACAACACCAACACTGTTTTATTAAACAAAAAACAACGCAATCTTCAAACCACGCAGTACCACCTAAACCACACATGACACAGCATTCACATTTCCACTCAGAACAAACAACACAGCACTCCCACATCTACATCACATCCATACATCACTAGCAACTGACAAAATACAACAACACTGAAATAAGCTATTGCCCTCTGCCAGGCGTACAGCCCATATGACATAAAATGTCACATACGCCGACAGAAGCCAATAGCTTAAACGAACAACGTCTAAGCGACATAATTGACAAACCACTATGTCATCGGTCGCAGTAGCCCATCCTGGCCTGCTTCCTCCATAGTGTAGCCAGGTTGTGACACTTGCTCTCATTCTGGCAGCATTCTATTGGTCCCCAGCAGTGAGATGCCAACACCGAATCCTTTTTCCTTACCCTCCTCGTTTACCTTACACCTCCTTTGCGCGCTTTTGAATATTCTTTTTCTTCCGGATCGACGGGCTACCCGACGAGCTTCTCCTACTCTCCTGCCTACCTTCCTCATCAAGGTTCCTCCTCGTCCCTTTAGTTACCTTCCTGCTATTAGTTTTCCTTTTATTTCCACCAAGCAAGGCTTCCTTTCACTTACACCAAGTTAGGCTTGTCTTCCCCGCTAATAGCCACTATCTCCTCTTGTACCTCCTCAAGGACCTCTGTCACCTCCGAAGCCGCTACCATATCTGGCCCGGTCAAAAACTCCTCTATCACCGACTCATCCTGGACACCAACCACCCCCATCTCCCTACCCGACTCTAGGGTGTTGCGTTCTATGATAGTGCTTACGGCTCACCTGGAAACCCACAATCCACTACCTTGTGACCTGGAGCTGCGGCGCTGCACCCTTGCCCTATTTCTTCGTTATTCCCACCGTAATTTACCACCCTCTGAGGGTATCTAACCCACAGCTGCCCCTCACGAAACCATTGGATGTCCCCATATCTATGCCCTTGCACCTGCACCCATCTGCAACAGTGATACACGCATACTACGAATGGGCCCAGCCACTATGCTCCACGTTTTTGATCATTCTTGGCCACCCCACCAGAACTCCGCACCATAACCACTTTCGGGACCATATTGCAGGGTCCAACATTTGGAATGTGCATTTGAGGGCCCATCACATCGGTAACACACACTGACATCAGTGATGTACATTGAAATATGAGACCCCGGAGCTCATCCATACCCAGGATACCGTCATATGGATGGTCAGTAAAGGAATGCATCATAAATGTCCTTTCGCCCATATGACTGCCCTAGAGGCTCACATTCAGGGTAGCACTCTGCCAAATGGTGACGCAGCTGTAGCCCACCTCGTGGATGGTCATGTCTACGGGGTGCCAAGGCACGTCGGCTACCTGCCGGCAGACCTCTGCGTCAACCATTGACATCTGGGAGCCAGTGTCGATCAACATCGACAATGGTTGTCCCTGTAATTCCACCACCAAGAGGTCCAACATGTAGGCTAAAATGTTTTCGCTGCGGGCTTTTGCTCCCTGTTGGGGGCAGTTTTGGGCAAAGTGTCCGATTTGCCCACAGCAGAAACTGCCATTATTGGCCCCACTGGGCCTCGTTTCGGCAAACCCTCTATTCTTGTCAACATCAGCCTTCATGGCCGCCATCATTTTTGTCAGCTCCGCCACAGTTTCTTCTAATTTCTTGATGGCACTGCTGCACTGACAGCCCAGGCCTGATCCTTTCGTTTCAGGGGCCCCTTCGTTGTAACCACTCCTCCTGTTCCCCCTGCTGGCCTGTTTCAGGTCCTCCCCTCCATAAGCACATCGCTCCGACTCGGCAACATTGGCTGCGCCCCGCCCCCTTTGCTCTATATCCTCCGAACGCAGGGCAGCAGTTACAGCCTCTTTAAATGAGGGAGGGCTGGTGGCCAGGAGGATATGCCGATGAGTGACCAAACAGCCACTAGAAAACCGTTCCAAGAGCATGGAGTCTCGGCTTGCCTCCCACTCGGAATGGGTGTTAATGAATTGTTCCATGGTGATTTCTAATCGGTCAGCAAATGCTGAGATCGACTTGCCAGGACACTGAACCGTATCGAACAAGTTTTTCGCCACATCCCAAGTCACCGGTCCGCGCCCAAATACCTGTTCCAGACGAACGCGAAGGCGGGCATAATCACTAATGTCTAATAGCTTATGCTCTGCCGCTCGCCGGGCAGCAGCCGCCTTGAGCTTGGACCGGATCACCAGTATTTTAACCTTGGGGGTCCAGTGGGCTATTTCCCCCATGTCTTCAATATTGGCGAGGAAGGACTCCACACACATGCCACCATCCTCTCCCATAAAGGCAGATACTGTGTCTGCATATCTGCAAGCTCGGGAGGTGCCATGGCTCCCGCTGCCACTCCTGCACCCGTTCCAGCTGCATCTCCTTCGTCTCCTGGCATGCTAAAACACCTTTACTACTCCCCTAAAAATAACGCAAAAACAATACAGATCTTGCTCTCAAACCACACCTTGCATACACACCAGTCCAGTAGTGTTATGTGTAATTCTTTTAACAGTATTAATGAGCCCACCCACCAAAATGTGAGAAATCTCCTGTAAACGCCCACCTGGGAGCGCTTAAAAGTGACAACCACCTCTTCCCTTAGATATAATACTACAACTATATACTACCTGTGATTTCCTCTAGGAGCGTTTGTCGATGGTTCAGGGTCTCGTTGCACATCTACTGTCCCAGCTCTATATTCAGATTATCGTTACTCTGATAAAAACCACATACACCACACAATATTAAAGCTCTAAAATAACCCCTTTAATAATCTGCTCTCTTAAATGCAGTAGAATCGTACAATCTGTTTCATTGGGTGCAACAAGGCATACTTTACCACTCAACAAAATACAGCAACTTAGAAAACCTAAAAGTATGTCTAGATGGGGCCCCTTGGACTAAAACTTAAGGTATCTAACTACTATAACATCCATCAATCGTGGGTGGACAACACCCATCAGTGTTTTGAGGTATGCGGCTCCAATGGCAGGTACCTCAATCAAGGAAAGGCCCTTCCTTCTACCGTTGCGCCACCTTATGTCCTGCCCTAGTGCGCATGGTCAACGTGGCTGGGAGACAGACCACCAGCTGAGCCACTCCTCCCCAAAACGGACTTCAAATATTCCACAAAACGACGCAGAACGCGTCACGTGCCTCTTTTAATTAGCTACAGGGGAGGGACACAGGAACCTCCGCAGACCCTGTTCAGGTAAAGAGCGCTCAGCACTGGAAATTTATTCCAGGTAATGAGCAGGTGTCTATCTCCATAGCACCTCTCAAAGGGTTACTGGGCATACGCCCCGGGAACAGATCAGCGACTGTGGTCACAACTGTAATTTTTACCTTCTTCTATGCCAAGCCGCATACTCTACAATTAAGATTTATTCTGGCAACAAAGTAAACATTACTTGACTGGGGCGAATTGCCTCCAATTAGTATACATTAACAGTACGACAAAAAGGAAACTGTTCAAAAGAACTTAAGGACACTTTTCTTCATTCAACCTATGCATGTCACTGTTCTAGGGCACACAGAAACAGTCCTGCTCTGGATAAACAACAGAGCTTGAAAAGGACAACAGCAAAACATCTAAGGGGCTCTCGATTTGCAGTGAAAACAAATCACGAAGAAGTCACTCATTCTGTAGTCCAACGCTATGCAGGGGTCGAGGGAGGCTTCCCTGCCCAGATTCTACATTTGTTTACACCGCCGGGACAATCACCACTTCCACAAATGTTTCCTCCTTAATTTAGATTAAGCTGCATGTCTTTTTCTTTTTTTTTTTTTTAACAGAAGACTTACAGTGAAATCACTGTTTATAACTGCTATTGTTCCCTCCAAATTAAAAGGCGAACAATAAATTGATGCAATTAGCAATGCTATAGGGAGAAATAACAAAACATAAACATTGAATATCCGCCATCTTTTGAGGGCATCGAGACCCATGGCTGCCATGGTTCTGAACTTATCCCATTGTTATACAATACATCCAAACACGCAAGAACTCGTTACAAATCGGGCAAAAACGGCGCACTTCGATGAGTAGCAGTATAGGATTGCCTTCCTCTTGCCCTCAAAAAATGGCAGCTGTACCCATCATTCAATGCAAAGATATTTTCCCCTATAGAAGACCTCTGGCCATTATCGCCGCCATGATTCGATCACCGGAGAAGATATCTGCTCGGGCGATGACTCTTTTTTTTTTCTTTTCTTTTTTTTTTTTTTTTTTTACACATAAACTAGAGACCCGTGCATAACAACACAAGAACGCCGAATAACAACAAAACAAGAACATCTTATAACAATGGGAAAAAATCATTGCCCTGAAAAATCAACGTGAAGATAATAACAGCTCAACAATGCTTGCGTGCTGCTGCTTCCTTCTAAACCAACAACGGACAAGCAGAAATAAAGCAATTTTCACTATAAAAAAAACGTTATATTTTAGCAGTAAATGCAAAAATCCACATTAACAAAAATAGAAAAATATGTCCACTGTAATTAATGAGGCATTAATTGCCCCCCCCCCCCAAACGAAACTTACTTCATTGTTCACTGCACTGTGCCCCCAACGCGTGGGAAGGGTACCCGAAGAGTGACCCACCTTGAAATTTTAACCCACACGCGATAGGGACTGGTTGTATATATTAACTCGCGGAGGGGAGATGAAACGTAGTCAGAGTAGGTGTGGGTGTGTAATAATTCATTTTAATACTTAGTCAGTAACAACAAATTATACAGTCTAACAAAAAGGGGGGGCTCCCAACTAAGCAAATAAAAATAGTATGCAAATAGCAAATACTCTTAAGCTTCATCAATATACAATAAAATGTTTCAACATATCAACAGTTACCAGTGGATACATTTAAACTTTTTTAAAACTAAATGGCAATGCTTAGCACATGAGACCCTCAGATTTAGTCACAATGTTTAGCTAGACGCAGTACTGTTAGTAACGAGCGATCTCGCCCCAAACGAACCACCTCTTGTAAGAACAAGCAACACTAGAATATCTCACGCCCTCCTTTTATACCCTCCTGCCCTAAGGTTATGTCAAAGTTAACATTTCCTGAAACAGGAGAGGGGAGGAGAGCTGTAACCCTGTAATATTTCCCAAATTAGTGAAAAACAATCGCTTTGCCACAGCGATGCTCTTTCTTCACTGTTCCATCGTGCTACGGATCATATCTACAGCAGAAACTGAATGGTTCCTTTGTCCATCTCGTGCGTGAAACACCCACACAAATTGTTGGGTGATAACTAATTTCGCCAACACCTTAACGAAAACTATGTTTAATTACAATGTTCTATTTCAGGACAGCAAAATTATGCTAAACACTTGCATAGAGAGTGCATCGCTTCTAATCGAATGATAAGAGTTATTACATCATGCGATGGTGCAACAGTACAGCTTTTCCCTTTTTAAAATGAAATCGAAGTTCTAAAGGGGGGAGGTAGCTTCAAAATTCTTCACTACACTACAAAAAATCTTCTCTGGTGCGACACACTAGACTGTTAAGACTGGTAAAAGAAAAATGGAATGAGCTCACCAATCACAAGATGCGCCGGCACAAATTTCTCAACTTGGACGGCGGCCAATATGCTCGCAAGAAACGCAACGGTCGCTGTACATTCCAAAATCTTTACAGAACAATAAAAAACATCCAATAACCTGCGAAAACCACAATAAACCCGAGCCAAATGGACGCATAAGCTTCTTTTGGATAATTCCACCAGAAAGATGGCAATTAATTAGCGACAGCTTCAGTCTTTTTTTTAAAATAACATGGCTGAGCGCTTTTCGAACAGGCGCAATTTATTTTTTTTCCGGGCGGCTTCTCTGCCTCCACGCTCAAGCGCTCTCTCTCTCTCTCAACAAACAAAAACTACATTGTTAGACTATTATTGCTCCAAAATTTCTAGAAAAACTGCAACGACAACCAAAGATTATGATCCAGCTCTCAAGCAATTGTTGCAGCCTCCCCAGAGTTAACATAAAACAATACTTGATAAATGCGTGCATTATCTACTAATTACCAATATTCCTCGATATAATTACACAAACAACACTGACGAGTTCCGACAGACACACCTCTTTTTCACTCAATGACGACTAGGAAGCATACTAGGCGCTCACACAACCACAACAAGAGCGACTCGCCTCCAAACTACCTTATAATGAAAAACGCTACACAATGACTAAGCAACAAATAACGACAACCAAACAAAACCAAATACACAAACACACACTGACCCAGTCACAGCACCACAACACACGAACATCCACGCAACAACCAACAACGAAGCAAGTTCGGGAAAATAAAAACCATACACCCACGCGTCCACTACAGATCTCCACAACCATAACCCACAGCTTAACGAAACAAAAGAACATTACCAACACTGTTTTAGTAAAAAAAAAAAAAAAAAAAAAAAAAAAACTCGTTCTCCAAACCACGCAGCACCAAAACCACACGTGACACATCATTCACAGTCCTACTCAGAACAAACAACCCAACACTCCCACATTTACACAATACCCACACATTAGCAACTCACAAAATACAACAACACCCAAATAAGCTATTGCCCTCTGCCAGGCATACAGACCATACTGACATGAAATGTCAATCTCTGAGGTCAGATCGTTTCGTTTTAGGATGAATGTCGAGGAACATGCTCCTGGGTTGCTGGTAACAGGTAGTATAAGCACTGCACCCGGCCAATTACAGGAGCTATCGATGAGTACTTTTCTTTTGATCACAGAAATGGCTGCCAGAAAGTTATCGGAGCTCATTTTATGGGTTAATCTAAACAAGCATGACAACACAAAAAATTGTTGCTTTACCTTTAAAATATCGTTCCTTTCGATAGTTACCGGCTATATACAAAGCAGGAAAAGAAAATCACAAACAGTTAAATTATTCGAACCAATAGATAGTTTGCATGAACCAACAGATGGTATGCACGACTGGAAAAAACAATAACAACACGTCATCTAACGTCCAAAATCAATGTTCGTGTCTGAAATAACAGTACGCGAAAATAATCCAAAATGCAAATTTTATGGCAGAAGCAGAATTTACCTGGAAAAATCAAAACATAAAATGATTTATTAGACCAAAAAGAAAGGTAAAATATACAAAAAAAAAACCACATACGTTCCAGCCAGCCAGTCTCCTGCACTACAGTAGAACCTCCGTACAGCGAAACTCAACAGACCGGCAAAATCATTTCGCTATATAGATATGTCGTTGCATGGACGTGGTGTTAAAATTTGCATAATTTTGATGTATAAATTGCTGATAATTGCATTTATATATGTATATATTTTAAATTTAGTATTTAATATAAAAATCTAGTGTTTTATATTATCTTATCTGGTACAGAGGGTAGATTATCGCAAGCGATAATCTGCGGCACCTACTCCTACGAGGGAGTTTTGCGCCATCCCATAAATAACGACTGCTACGAGATGACAGTAGCAGTCGGGACCGACGGCTTAACGTGCCCTCCGAAGCACGGGGGGTTTCATGATGGAAGAGCTGCTGGGGATAAACGAACCAGAGGCTGTCACCAACTGCTGGAACACCAGCTATGGTCAATCGGCAAATGGGTCAGACCAAAGTCCCCCAACAGCCGCGCCCCAAATAGCTGTCCCGCCAGCGGTGGCCCTCAAGCCCAGGCCGTCACCCAACCAGCAGCTGGCCGCGCCTGAAGTTGCTGAACTCCATCGATTGGCAAGCCAACCGACGAGACAACCAGGCCACGGCCACCCCCTAGTGTTTTATATTAATTTGAATACTTCTTAACATTAAGAACAAAATTTTTTCGATACTTGACATCGCTGCATATCTAAAGTCATCTAAGCTGCCATTGTTGAAAATTTTGTTTGGATCGTGATTATTTTTTCTGAAATAATTAAAATTTGAAAGCAGAACGGGTCGAAAATAATATTGTAATACGTATTTTACGGAAAAATACCGATAGAACGTATCCATAAGCCTGTATATTAAGGCCGAGTGTTTTTTCGTCGGCATCGGTAAAATTACATTTCACAAAAATGTTTATGGGCTAAAACTTTCAATAAAATAAATTCATATGCAATCTATGATGTAATCTATCATTCTTTTAGGAGATTTTAACATAAATTTCAATAAACCTTCCTCTTGCCTTAACCTTTTATTAGACCCTATTACTAGAGCCGTCCTTACTTCTACCTCTTATTCTTTTTCTCATTTTTCTCCCCAACATAATACGTATTCTGCAATATATCTCTGCTTCTCTAATCTTAACAATGTTTTAATTAGCAACACCTTAGATGTTTCTATCTCTGACCATTTTCCTCTGTATATTATCTTTAATCAACAAACTACTAATAATTTCCGGCAAAATCCAATTATGCCATTTCGTAAAGTCTCTCCTGCCCGCCTTGCGGCTTTCAAATCATTCTTGACCCTAACAGATTGGTCACAACTCTTCTCTAGCACGAGTGATATTGACCTATTGTTTGACCTTTTTTTGTCTCAATTTTTACTTGGTTGTGATCGCTACTTTACGTTAACGGAGGTTGCAAACTATCCTCCAACAGTCAATTTCTGCAAACCTTGGGTTACCCCACATATTGTTGCTCTCTCAAAAAGGAAAAACGCCCTATATCTTAAACTATGTCGCAAACCCTCTGGGGTTCTATCTAGAGCTTTTAAGGATCTCTCCAATAACATTAGATACCTAATAAATAAATCGAAACAGGATTATTATAGTCATCTATTCTCTCAAATCTCCTCAAATAAATCTAAATGGAAAGCCCTAAACAGATTGTTGAAACGACACCCAACGTCTAACTTTTGGTCCCAATCATATCATAACCTTGATTCTTCCTCTCTTACAGATTTTCTCTGCACCCTTCTCCCACCTTCTTCATCTTCTATTAACTTTAATTTAAACTACCCTTTTAACGTCCCTCAAAACCCTCATTCTTTTTTTGCAACCCCCACCTCAACCGACAAAGTTAGCAAAGTTGTATCACAACTCAAATCTTTTACGGCCCCCGATCCCATCGGTTTACTCTCTGACATCACAATCTCTATTAATCATTGTATTTCGTTTCCACTAACCTATATCTTTAATCATTCATTAATTCGCTCTTCACCCCTTTATAAGGCCTTTAGAAAAGCGTTAAAAATTTTCATATTTTCCAATAACACCCTTTAATTTGTCATCATACTCACCTATTTACTTTTAGCTTCGGCTTCTATTGAGTTTCTTTATTAGCTGCAACATTCCTTTGCTTGGATTGTAACATTACAGGGCTTAATGTTGGTTTATTTTGAATCACGTTAAGATCACCTTCATGTAATTACATTTAACAATCTTTATATAATAAATTAAGTATTTATTTAATTGTTCTCGGCAATTTACTCAGTACATTTTTTTTTTTGAATTTTTGTTTTGTTTTGTAATTAGAACGATCAATTTAAGTACTCTTATTATTAGCGTCTTAATTTTATCTGGTTTGTTTTGTTAACCCTCAAAAATACTGTTTTTTTTCTTTTAGTCGCCCATACTAACTGTATGTTTCTATATTGCATTTTTTCCTGCTGCTCCTGGGGACCTAACTCGTCGGTCTTGTACCATACTGGTCCCCGGTCGGCACCATTGTATTTTCTTTTAATAATAATTTAAATAAATAAATATAAAATCTTCTGAGTTTCGAAAGCTTTTATAGTAGTTCTCGTGCCGATTCTCATAAAAATAAATTTTTAACATGCTTGCACATTTAAACTCCTCAGCAGGCCGCCATTATTGCTGTGCAGCGCATCATGGGTAGTTTGGTGCGATAATGTTGTTCTTGAGAACTCTTCGTAATTTTGCCGATAAAATCAGCCTAATGCCATAGCCGCAGCCGATAGGGCAGAACTTGTGACATAAGAGTTTGTTTTTAACTTCGTTTGCAATGATTTCGTTCATTGGTTGGCCGGTCATGCTAAGTGAGGGAACCCAATTTCGTAATAAAGAGCTAAAATATACCTTAAAATTTATTGTCTGGACCGAAAAATCCTTACATTATAGGGATAATTATGCTATAAAGATTTCGCTATATGGAGATTGAAAAAGCATTAAATCAATAGGATTTTTGCCGGAACCACAGAAAAATTTCGTTATAGAGAGAATTTCTCTATATCGACGTAAGCTCTACGGAGGTTCTACTGTATTACCTTTTTAGATTTTAGACTGTAAAGTATGTTATTATCCTTATTGTTATGTAAAAATCAATGTTTGGTGATTTTTGTTTTACTCTTTTGTTTTTAGATAGATTGCATTTAGATAGTTTTAAGAATGACTGCTTGCAGTGATCTTGACAGGTGAGTTAAAATTATGAAGCACTTTTTAAGGGATATCAATAAAATTGTTAGATTGTTTTTATAGACAAATTTATATCGAGTTCAAGCAAGACTACCGTATATTCTCGAGTATAAGTCGCATAATTTTGTGCCCAATTTTGAGTGAAAAACTGGGGTGCTACCTTTACACAAGTCGAGCAAAAATACCTGTCAATGGGCTGCCTATCGATGTTGATATACAGGATGATTCAAATCGTGTGTAAAACAATTTAAGAGGCTATTATACAGGTCAAGGTAAACACAAAAAGTCCTATGAACATGGGTCCGAATTTGAACGATAACCGAGATATGAACAGAAATAAAAATGTCGCCACCAAGATCAACAAGTTGATAACTCAGGTTCTGTAAAGCCTAGATTATTGAAATGTGGAGGAATAACAGGGTACATAAGGCTGTGTATACCGTTAAAATTTGATCGAATTCCAACGAGAAGTTTCCGAGTTATGCAGTCAAAATTGTAACAAGTGCTGGTTAGTACTCACAAGTGAACACGTGTTATGATGTTGAATGAGTAATTCAAAAACTTCTTGCTGGAATTCAATCAAATTTTAACGGTATACACAGTTTTATGTACCCTGTTTTTCTTCCAAATTTAATTAATCTAGGCTTTACAGAACCTGAGTTATTAACTTGTTGATCTTGGTGGCGGCATTTTTATTTCTGTTCATATCTCGGTTATCGTTCATAGGACCCACGTTCATAGGACTTTTGTGTTTACCTTGACCTCTATAAAACCCCCTTAAATTGCTTTACACGATTTGAATCGCCCTGTAGGTTGTTTTGTTACCAGCTTTTACTATGTTTGATTGAATAACAAACAAGATGTTATTATATTCCACTTAAATTTTATTAAATTAATATTTATTATTGTTAATAGTAACACCTAAAGAAAATTATTTATCTTTGGATATTTGAAAATATCACTGAATAATATGGAGAAAACTAACTTCGATGTTGATGTAAACACGGCTTCACTTCTCGTGCCGCCATTTTGAATAAATTAACGAATACTGCCATTCTCCCTGTAATTTACCCATTTAAATTTTATTAAAGTAATATCTATTATTGTTGACAGTAATCATCTATCACCTATAAAAAAAATCTTTGGATATTTGCAAATATCATTAAATAATATTAAGGTAACTAACTTTGATGGAGATTTAAACATGGCTCACTTGGCATGCCGCCATTGTGAATAAATTGGCCAACACACAGCCATCCGAGACAACACCATCTAAATGGAAAGCCTGTGCACTGAAAATTCATATATTTTTACATCCTACAAAGGCATTGTTAAACCTATTTCTATCAATAATAAGCCCTAAATTATGACTTTTTATGATCATGTAACAATGTATACATTAATTTCATTGGACAGGCTTTCTTTCTAGGAGGTGTTGTCAGAGACCAACAGTAAGCTCCCTCTTCCCTGCACTGGAACTTTATCCACTTTTTTCACTTTTCTGTAAAGAACTCATGATGTTTTTCCACTTTTTATGATCTGAGAAGCAATGAAAATTACTTTGACTCATTACTTGACCCTCCCCCCTTTTTTTTGTGTGGTCATAAGTGAACTTTATGATGACATTGAGGATGAGAGTTTTAAAGAGTTTTGGTAATTACACTTGTTCCAAGAACGGCATTTATTTTGTTTGTTGTGATCGTTAAGTGATGTAATTAGCATTATCAGTTATGAATGATTTGGTTTTAATTTAAGAGGAAAAAACATTTGGTACCAAAATTTTCTCTAAATTTGGGGATGACCTATAGTCGAGAATATACGGTAATTAGATTTATATAGATCATCAAATGCTTTTATTTTTTTTTTTCTTTTTTATTCTGTTTGCCTTTGCAACTCTAAATTCATCTTACCTGTCTTGTATTTCAAGACAAATTGAACAATTAAGAAGATGTGAAATTATTAAGGAAAGTGAAGTCAAGGCATTATGTGCTAAAGCCAGAGAAATTCTTGTTGAAGAAAGCAATGTTCAGCGAGTTGATTCTCCTGTCACAGTAGGTCTTACAGTTTTGATATAAATTTGGACCTAATTCTTAACTATAAAATAACCTTTGTATACACGCTTACAAAATAAACCGTTAAGAAATGCAGTGTTCTCCCCAGAAATTTTTATCAGGTGGGTTGAAAGAGACAATAGCCGGGCGGGCAAAAATTAAAAACAAATAAAATATTATGCATTGGTGTGCCGTTTTTCGTGTATTCAGCCGGGTGTTCACCAAAATCAGCCGGGCGGCGTGCCCGTTCAAAAGGGCCTGGGGAGAACCCTGAAATGACATAACCAAATAAGTACCGAAAGGCTAAATAGTCGTCATCAAATAAACCGTCTGAAACATACTTCCAAAAATTTTCAATTGTGACTGGGTCAGTGTGTGTGTTTGTTTTTTTCCGTTATGGTGTTCTGTTGTTGGGTAGATGTAGTGGTATGGTAGTAAATGCGTAGGTGTGGTTTGTTGCGTTGTAAAATATGGAAGTTGGTTTAAAGAGTTGAAATTAGTTGCGTATGTGCGTGTGTATTTTTAATGGAGGGTTCGTGGTAGTAGATCTGTTATTGTTTGTTGGGAAAATGAGTGTTTGTTGTTATATAGCATTTATAAGTCTAATAATGGGAAAAGAGGTAACAATTGCGGCTGATGTTGAGCTTTGTTGGCCACGGTTGTTACGGCTTTTTCCAGAAACCCGCTCCTAATAATAAAAAAATGAGCGTTGTTCTTTTGTTGAGAGAGAGCGTGTGCGTTGTTGCGCAGGGAAGCTCGAAGAAGACTGCTGACGCGCTGTGTTCGACGCTCCGCAGTTTTTCTGTTTGTTTTTATAAAGAATTATGAAGAAAACGGTATTCGACAGTTTGTGTTCAATAAAAATGTTCGCAGCGATTCTTTTTTGCTGAACGGACAGCTATTAAGGAAGTTTCGTCGCCAGCGAGCGTTACTATAGAGGAAATGGAACACAGTCCGTTTTTCACATTAATGGAGTTCCTACTAAGTTAAGAAAATTGTCGTTGGATGCAATTTGTCATTGGTGGGATCTCCCCATTTATTCCTCCTTGTCTAACTGATATACATAGTTATAACGAGACGCATGGAATTGGTCCGATGCTCCCCCCCAGTTGTGCGTTTTGCACTTCTAATCATCTTGAACGAACGAAGGTTACGTGATTGGTGCCATCGCTATTAGAGCGAAGAGAACTAACTTTCCGAGTTCGCATGAGTTGTTGATTGTCTGATGCCAACCAGAAAGACAATTTTCTTGAGTTATAACCTTTAAGTCATGTTAATATTTATTCTATTTTGGTTTAAATGATTGGTTGCCAATGCATGAGAGTTATGTTAGAGGGGCATGGTCGTTAACAGCTGCCGTTTGAGTTGTAAAGCATAGGAAGTAAAGATTACCAAAGCGAGGGGTACAGGAAGCATATTTGTGCGTACCTTAGCTGTTAATCGGGGTTACTGCTCTCATCCCCTCCCGTTGTCCAGGAGACTTCGTTTTAAAGAAGCCCCTGAACAGGAATTTGCATAGAAAAAGGGGAGCGTGACGCTTTCCATGCGTTCCTGTATTCCGATGTGAAAGCTTATTAAGCGTACCTTTGTACAACGCAACGCATTTGAAGCGCATGATTTGCATTTGAGACATGCCATGGAATCATGTGTTGGGTACCATAAGTTGTTTGATTAAAACCGAGTTTCTCAAAAGTTGATGCATAATTGCGAAGTTTTTTGTATAGCTCGTAAATTACAAATGGTTCACTATTTTCTGTGATTATCAATTTTGTTTATCGGGGCCCCATTTATTTATTTATTCATTGTAATTAACTTGTATTAATATGCAAATTAAATATTGCTGTCTTGTTTCCACTGCATGCCTATTCTTTGGCTAGTCAACCACCTCCCCTCTGCGAGTCATTAAAAACCCGCTCCTGGCACGCGTGGGCTTGGATCTTTGTTGTTGGGGGTACCTTTGGTCCCCCCCCCCCTCCAACCACGCCTCAGGGCACACAATCATATATGTAAACATTAAAACGGATTCCACTGAATCAAATTCAACCATATACAGACTTATTAATTACTCTTACATGTACATTTATGACACGTCTATAGAGTTGTTTGATATATTTCAAGTCATATCTTAGCATTGAAAATATCCAGTGGTACCATAATGGTATCATTAGAATAGGTGTCACTGAATCAAATTTGACCATCTTTGAACTTACTAACTACTGTTATATATTCGTTACAAACTGTTTGTTATATTATATACCATATCTTGGCATTGAACATATCCAATGCAGGGCTTGAAATTCAAATTTTTCATGGAGGGGAGCATCCCCTCCTGTGTTTGTAAATGGAGGGGAGTTAAACTCTTTGGGAGGGAGGCAATAAGTTACGTGTTATGCAAGTGATTTTTCAACATAATTTAGTTTTTGTACATAAATGTGTTAAGAATAATAAAATACCAAAAACTCAGTCAAAAAATAAATGTAATAAATTCTTATATTTCAATAAACAAAATTTTAAATACTACTAAAATATATGAAAATGGATTTTAGTGTGTCTTGTTATTTAGCAATCACTGGACGTGATTTTGAAGCATCTAAACATAATGCTAATCTATGAGCTGCCCAATAAATTCCTATTACTTTATTATTTTTCTCTTGACGATACCGCAACGGTGATGATTGGAATTAGGAAATTCCATTAGTTCAAAAGTTATATCTCTATTCAACAATACTGATTGATGACAAGTTAAACCCGTAATCTAATGATTTACGGACGGAAAAGTGATAGTGTCCAAACTTATATTGAGAAAACTAATATTGTAAGATACAGAGAAAAAAAATATTAATAAAAAATCATAAAAGCCATAAATGTGATTAAATGTCATGGGTGGGGAAACTCCCCTCCTGAAAGTTTTTTTGGGAGCGATTTTAAAATTTTGGGCGAGAATCCCGCCATCCCGCCCTGAATTTCAAGCCCTGCAATGGTACCATGATGGTATCAGTATCACAGTTACCACTTCTTCAAATTCGACAATCTTTGAACTTTTAATTACTCTTATACAGGGTGTTTTTGAATTGAGTACAGATTTTTTGGGAGATGATAGAAGAGGTCCTTAGAAGTATTTTTTGTCATATGAACATGGGGACCCCGCAGCTCCGTTTACTTACAATACTGCATTGAACAATCAAATGACACCGGGACGCAGTGTGCATTGGTAGGCCTAGATTATTTTATTTTTAACAATTAACACAAGCAATCTACTGTAATAAATTTTAAAGTACAGTAGAACCTCGTTTTTTATGAACTCGCATTTTACGAAATTCCGGATTTTACGAAGTAATTCTGAAATCCCGACCCCCTCCTGTTAATTTCCATATAATAAACTTTAAGTTTTACGAAGTATTTTTACGACGAAATTCGGATTTTACGAAGTTAGAAATTGCAATTGGTAGTAAAAAATTTTACTAAAAAAACAAGTGAAAATTATTTGCGTGAGTGGCCTGGTTGCATTTTGTTCCTTTGGCTTATGTTATCGCCGTCGTGATCGATGATTAACTGGATAGTTTCCGCCGTCGCCAACAGAGGGAGCCATAAGTAATGCAGCTGAACGAAAGTGAAACTGAACTTGCAGTCCAGTGAAGTGAAGATGATGATAGCAAATTTGAAGGATTTGAAGAGTGGGAAATCCTGAAAAGTAAGCTGAATTTTCAATCTAAATTCTCCCAGTTTGTTAATATTGATGCGGATGTTTTAATTTCTGTGACGTTAAACGAAAACGAACTTTGCGATCTTATCAAAGATGGTGGCGAAGAAGAAAATGACAATGGCGAGAAATTGGAAAATACGACATTCAAAGCAACATCCTCACAAGTTAAAAGCTCCTTAGAAACTCTAAAAAACCATCTGTATGCAACTAAAAATGTACCAGACGATATTTTTGACAATTTTTTTTTGAATTTTCAAACTACTTAAATAATGCTATAACTTCAAATATGCATCAGACAACAATTCTTAACTACTGCCTATTAAAAGTTTACGTTGTTTTTTTTTTTTTTTTTGGGGGGGGGGGGGTTGTTTTTTACGAACTTCGGATTTTACGAATAAATACCATTGGTCCTCTGAAGTTCGTAAAAACGAGGTTCTACTGTAATTGTTTGCAAAGAAATTTCAAGGTGCACGTGCTTGTTTGTTGAAAAGTCTTAGGACAAACTTTGTCAAGGAGATTCCATGGTATCCAACCCCTTTGTAAAATACGATTAGTCCATATGTAAATGAACTAATCGCATTCTGGGAAAGCAGTAGGTAAAGATTTGGGTAAATATTGAATATACCCACGCGGTCTGTTAAAAATAGAACGCATGCAAATTTTGACGTCATTTTGCGCATGCGCCTTGCGGAAGGTGTTAGGAAGCCCTAGAAATGATGTCCAGGGGTTCCGGATGAAAGGGCGGGGGTGGAGTGTGATGTTAGGGTTAAGAGGGGGGCGTGGCTCTGAAAACGGGACGATTAGCGGGTAAAATAGAACAAAAATACCTTTAAAAAGGTACTATTAAAGACATTTGTTGATAAATACGAATACTTACAGCGCAGCAAAGACTCAGATCGCTGTTATCGAGAGGTCAATGGGAGGAAGAAGAGAACCCATGCTTACTGCTTGTGGGTAGTATGGCAACCATGCAGTTATTTTGGTGGCAATTTCCCAAATAATACTGGTGGCTGGACCCAATTTAACGTTCCTAACATTTAGTAGTAAATTACTTTATAAGAATCGAATCGGCATAATTTTAAGAGAACGTAAGTGGCAATCTAATGCCGTTAATCAAGACAAAATGGACATCGCGACAGCTAAAACAAGCCGAAAATGCTTTGAAAATAAACAGTGCTTACCTTGAAAACATGGTTCCGGTAAATTTGAAAACAACGTAAATTTATTAATTTACTTTGGGTATACCAATGACGAAGGATAGGCATTACGGACAATATTAACCAGTCATTTTTCGAACACGCTGAGCTTCTTGTCGTGCCTTCTTCGATCATTACTGATTAAAAACACCATTAATCATAAAATAGGAGCAGAGAAACGAGTATAGTTCAATTTTGGGGGCATAATCCATTTATAAAACTAAATTACAAACAACAACCACTACAAATGTTCGAAAACTCCGCGATATGCTAATTATTTGTGGTTGCCATGGCAACGTCAAGTGCGCACGATGGGAAGAAAATGCAATTTTGCCACCAGTGGCGTTACTGCTCCCGCTGTTAATAGTGTCGATCTGACTAAAAGTATGAAACCATCCTTGCTCCAAAATTAATCATTTTCCTTCCCGTATTAATAATTTATTTACAGAGGGAATGTCCGAAAAGGGTAA
>JAHWFO010052113.1:177633-214464 GCA_023313115.1 Rhysida immarginata | reverse complement strand
TGTTCTGTATATAAAGGCTTGCATGCCTCTTGCTGTATATATCCTTGACAAAGCCGGGAATAAATGGCGAAACTAGTTGGAACTCCTGATGTCCCTCTGTTATACTATAAGGCCACCACCTGTTTAATAAATATATTATCACAATTTCAAGAAAATCCAAGTTATGTTCATTGGAACAATTTATTAAAATTAATTGGCTATTTAAAGTGTACAGAAGGTTTAAAGCTTGATCTCTCTAATATTAATAATTTAAATATAAATTGTTACAGTGATTCAGATTTTGCTGCTAACAGAGATGATAGGATATCTATGGGAGGCATTATTTTATTTGTTGATAAAGTACCCATTATTTGGAAAACTTTTAAACAAAAATGTGTAAGTCTGTCTACAATGGAGGCAGAATGTTACTTTAACTGAGGCAGCAAAGGAACTTGTATGGTTTATACAAATTTTAGATGAATGCAAATCTACTAAGGTATTTAACTTAGATTGTTTTTATAAACTGATGTGTGATAATCAAGCTGCAATTGATTTTTCAAATTCCCCTATAGAAAACAGTAGAACAAAACATATTGATGTTAGATATCATTTTTTACTTGAAATACGTAAAAAGTAAAGATAATCACGCTGATATTTTTACGATAGCATTACCGAAAGAGAAATTTAATAAATTTGCCAAAAGTATTTTTATAAAATTTTATGGAAAAATTAGTATAATTTTTAAGATGTACTATTGTGAACCTGAGAGGGGGGAGGCAATGTTAATTATAATATCTTCACTCTTATGTTCAATAATATATTTATTTACTCATGTCCAATAATGTATTTGCTTCATGTTCAACAAAGAGATGATCCACCTTTGTTGTGTTGCTAAGTTTTCTTCTTACTTGCTGTTCTTTGAGATGTTCTGAATGAATGTCTTTGTATCAGTGTCAGTTCTTTCAGATCTTCTGTTTTCAATGAATGTCAATGTCAGTTAATAATTTTTCATGTACTTTATCTCCTCTTTTGATGACTTTTATATTCTAATAAAAAAATGTGTTTTATAAAATAAACACTAATGCATTCTGCAACATTTATTAGAAGCCTAACATGTTTGTATGCCTAACAAACACGACGAAGTTCGTCCGCAAGCTCTGCAGACGACGCGCGATACTCAACTGCTCGGCTCGAATTATTTGTGAAACTGTTTTGCGGTGCGGTGCTCCAGGTGGACACCGCGCCGTACCGCGCCCAGATCTGCTCGCCACAAGGAATTTGTGAAACCCGCTTTAGGATAGTTTATAGATTGAAAACACGCATCATTGTAGTTGCACATGCTTGAGCATGTTCAAAGCAGCGTCAGTCTTTTTTATTAATTGTCAAGCCCGCATATTACTAACAAGGGAATCCCTCGAACATATGGTCACAGATTTCCACCAAATTGAAATATGTTACTCAATTGAAGCTACAATAGATGCTTGCATCGGCCTCGGTGGCTCAGGGGTTGCGTGATCGCCTCTGATGCCCGAGGACGCGGGTTCGACCCCGGCCGAGGACGACGAGGATTTTTTCAGGGGGAAAATCCTGAGATCACGCACTTCCTTCGGAACGGAAGTAAAGCCGTTGGTCCCGTGTAGTCGTTTGCCGGCTGCACGTTAAAGAACCCTTGCGAGGCAAAATTTGCGGCCCCTATAACGCCGTCCTGAAATGGCCATAGCAGTTGAAAAAGGACGTTAATACCAAACAAACAAACCAACCAACAATAGATGCTCGCAAAATAAACCATGAAAACGAAAAAATTTGAGCACACGTCATACAAAGACTCCATTGTTAAAGCGGTGTATGTGTATTAATGTGCTTAACGGAATTTCTTTCTTCCACTACTCACAGCAATAAGCACGAATCCACTTCAGATGAAATAGACAGCAGCAGACGGCAATTGAATGGCTTCTCAAGTTTCTAAACAAACTTACCGTATTTATTCTACTATAATGCGAAAAATTTTAGCCTAAAAAAGCATCTAAATTTGTGGGATCGTATTATACAAGAGTATAATATTAGCGCTGCAACGACTGTGGGGGAGGGGGAGATCATGTCAAATGAAGCTAGCATATCATATGCATCACAGTACATTAATATACAGTATATTACAATGTACAGTTCATTATACAGCAAGGTAATTGACTTATTATTCTAATTTTCTGTTGCCAAAGGCGTCGATCTTACAATTTTCCCACTCAAATTTTATTAAATTAATATCTATTTATTATTGTTAACAGTAATTACTTACAAAAAATCTTTGGATATTTGTAAATATCACTAAATAAAATAAGGAAACTAACTTAGATGGAGATTTAAACTGGCTCACTTCGCATACTGCCATTTTGAATAAATTAACAAACACTGCCATTCTCCTCTTAATTTTCCCATCTAAATTTTATTAAATTAATATATATATATTATTGTTAACAGTAATCACCTATAAAAAATGTTGGATATTTATAAATATCACTAAATAAAATAAGGAAACTAACTTAGAAGTTAGAAACACGGCTCACTTCACATGCCACCATTTTGAATAAATTAATGAACATCTAAACCAGTTACTGATCTAAACAGAAGGAAAGCCTGTGCCCTGAAAATTCATACATTGTTACATCATAAAAAGGTATTGTTAATCGTATTTCTACCAATAATAAGCCCCAAATTATGACTACCAATGGCCATGTAACAATGTAAATTTTCAGGGCATAGGCTTTCTTTCTAGGAAGTGTTGTCAGAGACTATCAATAAGCCATTCTCCCTCTTCCCTGCAATCGAACTTTATAAATGTTTTTCATTTTTCTGTGATGAACCCATGATGTTTTCCACTTTTTTGACCTGAAAAGCAGTGACTGGTAATAGAAATAGTAAAATAAAGAGGTTTTTTTTTTCCCCCTTTCTTCTTTCTTGCATATTTTATTTCTTGCGACAAGTCAAAAATGGGGACTGCATTCTACAAGAGGATAAAATTTTTACTATATTTTTGGTCTCTAAAAATGGAATCGCATTATACAAGATGTGCATTATAGTAGAATGACTTACGGTAGTTTTTAAAAATAGATTATTACAATTAGCTAATTGCCTTCCAGTACAAAATATGTATAGTAATTAATAACCATTTCCTTAATTTATTATTTCATTTTATTAAGTAATTCGGTAATCAAGCACGGGGCTGGCTTCATGTGCAACGCCAAGTAATACGCTGCGTTGGTTAGGGTGTATGTATCACGGTGCTTTATAATTTTAAATAAAAATAGTATTCATGGATGCCTACTTCATCTTATAAATTATTTCGAGATGAGTAATTGTACAGCAAAATTAAGGTTTTATGCTTAATAAAAGTGCTCTAACTGCAATTCTTTGGCGATCGCCGCTAACAAGTTTGCTTCCCCTCTTTCTGCCTTGTATGTTGAACTCTGCGTACTTCAGAGCGCTTCACTGCCACGCAACACTATCTCTTCCACGGTGTGCTTGCGGGCAAAAAAAAGGCTATGTGGGGTTTCCATGTAAGTCTGTTATAACGAAAAAGCAGTTATAGCGAAGTGAATTGAAATCCCCTACCATAAATTCATTGAAATTATACAAATTTCTCAGATTATAACGAAATCTGATATAATGAAAATGTGTATATAAAGAATCATTTTATGGGCTATTATACAACTTTCATTAGGATAGAGCAAAATTTTGAAATATAAACGTTTTTTCATGCCTAAATTTGGCATTGGGTTAGTTAATTCGATAGGAACAGAGAATGAGGAATACAGTAATAGAGAAACCTTAAATAGGAAGCACTTATGTGAATACTGCTATTGCCACGTGTCTACGACTCTGACGATGTGAGTGTCAGCATTTTTCCAAAGGATGGCAAAAAAAAAATGTTCAGATCTTGCTACAAAATTAAGACCATAACGGAAGGAGAAAGAGGATTGTCTTGTTTTTGGTTATTAAAGCACTGAAAAGCACACAATTCAGGTTTTTTCTTTGTCGGATATAAGGAATTCCACTTTAAATACAAATAAATTTGATATGTCCACTATACTTTACATGTATAAAGAAATATGATTATAACGAATAAATTTGCAGACACTTAAAAAATCTTTATAAGTGGGTTCGACTGTATTAGCACTGAAAATTTGTAGGGGTTACCAGAACTTTAACATTTAAGCACTTGCTAATGTACCGATTTCGACTATCTTCGAAATAGTTCATGCGATGAACCATATTTACCAATTGGTCAGACGAGGTTTTGAATATATTTTATACGTTTCGAGAAGATCATGTTACAGATGGACAGATAGATAGAATCGTGAAATCAATCCCTTCCCCCCCCCCCTCCCTTCCAAGTTAAGTTTTGACAATGGAAAAATGGATTGGATATTCAGATAAAAAGCAAATTATTCAGTACATAAAGTACACACAACTTAGAGGAAAATAATTTGCTGCTTTTCTCTATTTCCCATCCACTTTTATGTCGCCAAAACCTAATTTGAGAGGGCGGGATGATTTCAAACAAAAATGTGACTAATTTCAAAGGAAACTAGCGTATAATATTGAATTTACTTTTACATTTCAATATCTTATACAGTATTTACAATATACAGTATCTTATACTACATAACTTCCCGTTTTTTTTCTCAATTTTGCATTTCCAAAAGCTAATGCGAAAGTGAATTCTCGAAAATAAGATGGACAGTTTGGTAGTATTTTATAATAATAATGTAACAAGAGGGGAAAAAACTGGCAGGTAAACGGGAAGGTCAAGCCAGATGTTGTCCCCCAAGAGGCCAAAAGCCCAATAGTGTTCTCCCCGGAAAATTTCATCAGGTGGGTGGAAGGATAAAATAGCCAGGTGGACAAAAATTAAAAAATAAAATATGCAGTGGTGTGCAGTTTTTCCTGTAATTAGCCGGGCGGCGCACCTGTTCAAAAGGGCCTGGAGAGAACCCAGCCCAAAATGGAGTTAATAGAAAACATTTAAAAGAAAATAAAATAGTTAAAGAACAAAGACAAGGACAATAATAATAATGATGATGATGATAATGAAAATAATAATTTATAATGATCATCTAATAATTAATGTCGATTATTTTCGTCGCTTTGCTGGCAATAAAAGCAGTGTCATGCCGAGCAGGCTAAGCCAAAAAACACTGTTAAAATATCTAAGATAAACAATTAAAAATTTAATCCAGATAGAGAAAACCTGGCTTTTTGCTGGACCGAGTAAGCCAATCAGCCAGTTTCCAGCCAATGTTTAAAAACTTAGCATTCAATCTCATACCAGAGCGGCATGTCCCCGAATGCCATTTTAGTCCTAAATCTTCCAAAAGATCGGTAATAACAAGGTTACCCGGGGAAAAAAAAACCACTATAAAACCAATCTTTTAGCCTTTTTTCAACTTGTGTATTCTATATTCTTTTTTTTTTTTTGGATAACAAGTATTTTATTTAGAAAAAAACCTAAACCGACTACAGTAGAACCTCTGTATAGCGAAGCTCAAGGGAACGGCAAAATCATTTTGCTATACAGATAATTACATTGCATGGAGGTGTTGTTTAATTTTGATGGATAAATCATTAAAAAGTTCATTTATAAATATAATTTATCAAATTTAATAGGTTAAATATTAATTAGAATGGTTGTTACTATAGGAACAAAATTATCGATGTTCGTTATTGCTGGAGCCATGCAAGTCGCCATTGCAGTTTTTTTTTGTTTTTTTTTAATTTTTTAGCACTGCGATTTCGATTTAATGTTTGATTAGGATTTTTTTTTTTTAGATGTTTAATTAGCAAATCATTTTATTTAACATAAAATCTAACAACTAAAATGAGAAATCACCACTTTTTATCTATGGATCATTTTCACTAAAAAAAAATTATTAAGTATGTTTAACAGCAGCTTTAGCAAATTGCTATCCAATAAATTTTCAGCAATGGCAACCTGTCTGCATAGTCAACTTAATCTCTAACTAAAAACACTTAAAAATAAAATCTCGTGCTCAGAGCGCTGGTATCAAAACGATAACTGAGCACGTGCTTCATTTTATAGCAGATCGTGGATTAGTAATCCAATGGAATCAGAACACAATAAATAGCCAATAAAATTAAATTTTTTAAACTTAAAATAATTGAAACAATTCTAATTTTCAGTAAAAATACACTCAATGAGATCCAAAAATGCAGAAAAAAATAAGTACATGTAAATGTGTATTTTAGTATACCGCAGCTCATACTAATTCAGGATTCGTTAATATTTACGGAAAATAAAGATAAAACTAACGAAATGTTAATGCACTAGAAGCATATGCTGTTAGTATAATTTCTTATGCAAATTCAGAGTTATGTCGCTAAAAAGTTAGTTATCCAGACCCACTACACTCTATGGTGACATCTTAAACGGGGTTGCCAGATTTAAATTATCATTTGAAACCAAACTAGCTTAAAAAAAAGTCAAATAAATGCCAAACCAATTTTTAAAAAGCCAAAAAAAAAAGCCAAACTTAAAATTCAGTTTCAACGTATTTTATACTTAATTTAACCAAAATTCCTCTATTATGAAACATATTGCACAGTAAATACAACAAGTTCTGAACATAGCTTTAATTTTCACAACTTAGGCTATAAGTAAAGACTGATACACAGATTGAATGAGAAACAGTTAAACAGATCGATCGATTTATAAAAGCGGAGAACTGTTTTACAATTATATCAAATTAAAAAGAAATCAACGTCATCGCTACTGTCCTTACTGGAACTGCCATAAATCTTTTCTGAAGTGTAATTATTTAGAATTTTATGTGTAACAGTAAAGTTCTTTGCAACAATTTTTTGAAAGTATTAGCTCTGATCTAATTCTCACAATGGCATCAAGAAGATTCAGCTGCATCTGGTTTCTTGTTTTTGTTTTAACTGAAGATAAAAGAGAAAATGCCCTTTCCACTACAGCATTACTAACAGGCATGATTAGACAAGTAAGGGTAAACGTAGCAAGCTCTTTAAATGCTGGATGTTGAAGAACACCAATCCAAAACGTTTCAGTGTCTGTTGGGATTCCATCTTCCTTAAATGATTCTTCTTCTTTCCAATCGAGAAAAATAATCTTTCTGAACTGCTCTTCAATCATGTTGATATCATTTGCTGCAAGGTGTAAATACGGCAGATTTGAAAACGCAGGCCTAGTAGCTTGATTTAAAATTATTGATGGGCTCAAATTTGACAGACCTTGAAATATATCTCTTGCTGATGGGAGTCTACACTTAACTTGATGAAGAGCTTCGTCTAGCATTGCCATGCATCTTTCTTTAACACTTTGTATTTCAAGAGGTGTACAAAAATTCTGATCAAGAAGCTTCTTACATTCTGTCAAGAATTTGACAACAAAATCAACACTGAAATATCTTTTTTCTGGTTATTGGTATATTGTAACAATACCACACCTCCCCAATCATTGAAACTAAGGTAATGACTAACGTCAAGAGGCGCAGAATTGTAAAGTTTGTGACTGATATCAATCGTGGGTGGCTAATTGACTTGACACACAGATTTTAGAAAAAAAACAAAATTTTTATTACGTTTACTCTGTGAATGTTAAAATACAGTGCTTTATCGGAACTGAGCAATTACTATGTCTACATACAAGAGGGCCCTCTTCATCATGCAAGCTAGACAGTGTCAGCCAACAGCTGATGCGAACACATGCTGTTCTTACAAACAACAAAGAACTTAAATTGATACAGTTAACATCCGTATAACAGGGGCAATAACTACCTAGCTGAGCCTTATTTACTGTGGTCAATTCACCAAGCAAAATAAATGCTAATGAGTGATACGCAATGTAGGAGCGATGGCATGCTTTAGCGCGCTGCACAAAGATCCCCGTCTAACAGTCGACGTCGTAACGTGGAGAACGTCGTGTGGTTCCTTTCTTCACCAATGATCATCTATAAGATCGTTTTTGTTGAGGGGGGGGGGGGGGCACAGAAACCCCTATCTAAATGGTTTTGTGCAGATTGCTGCGCCTTACAACATCACACGTATTAATTGTGGTGTCACTGTTATAAGCAAAATGCCAAACGTGTTGCACAACCAGCATACGCGATACAGTAACAGTGCACGCCACCAATGCGAAGTTCGCTCAAAAGAATTGTGCATACACAATAGAAGGCATCAACAGCTAGCTCCACTAACAGGATTCATTAATTCCCACATATTGAACACAGGGCTTAATACTAACTAAACTTAATACAGATATGTTAACTGGCAGAATACATAACAAACATCTATTTTGCGTGGAGGAACACAAATGCGGACCGCTTCTCTTACAAGGCAAAGACGCTGATATGCTCCACATATTAGAGCGAAGGTTCCACTACTTCATAACACAGTTTCTGCTGTCTCTTGTGCCGGGAACAGGGAGAAATCCTCGTGAAAACGCATCAGGGCGAATAAATAAGAAAAAGTACACTCAAAAGTCGTCATCAAAATGGGCAGGAACACAGAGCTGCTTACTGAGAGATATCTGTTCATGAGGCTTTAACTCCGTGAGAAGGTCGATGAGCGTTTTGAACGCCAAACTCCGCAAACACGAATGTTGCTCTATCTTTTTTTTTCTTCTCCAGACACCAATGAATTAAATATACATGAACAGCCGCTTGAATGGAGCTCAAAGTATTAATAAGCCGAGGTATATTGTCAGACTTATTCATATCGAAAAGTTCTATCGAATACACTCGAACTTAAGATGGCCACACAGTCACGGCTGCATAAAAGAGCGGCACCTCACTCTCTTACAAAAATTATCATCACTCTCTCTCTTATAAAAAAAAAAAAAAAAAAAAAAAAAAATCTCGTCGTCAAGACGATTTTAATATACAGTGGAACCTCGATAAATCGAATTTCAATGGAAGAGGATAATGCTTCGATTTATAGAGGTTTCGAATTATCAAGGTTTAGATTTAACAAGGTTAGATAGAATAAAATTCGAATTATTGAGGTTTTGTGTGAAATTTCAGTAACCGTATTGAACAGTGATATTTTTAAGGTAGCATACACAGATTCAATTAACAGATACAGTACTTAAAAATGTTTTATTTGTTAATAAAATTAGCTTTGGTTGGTGTAATTTTAAAAACTTTATTTTTAACGCATTTTAGAGGATTTCAGTGAAAATATTAGTGTTTTTAATTAAAAAGTGTTTCATGATTACGTACCAGCTTTTGTATTGTTGGAATCCATATCACACGAACTTGTACACCAGAGCAATCACTGTAATTAATGATATTTGACCAGGTCTAAGCACTTCACTGAAACTAAGGGAGGGAAGAAAGGAAGATTTCAAGTTTAGTCATTATCACGCCTTGGCATATGTTATGCATATGTGTGAGCTCTTGACGATTTGATTTATAGAGGTCCGGATTGAAAAAATTCGAATTATGGAGGTTCCTTGAACTTTAACTTCGATTTACAGAGCTTCCTTTTCCAGAATTCGAATTACAGAGGCTAAATTTCCATTTTATATCCTCGAAAGAAATTCGATTTATCCATTGTTTTTACTTCGAATTATCGAGGAGTTTGCCTCCGAGAGGAAGGGACTAGACAAAAATTTCGAATTATAAAGGATTTCGATTTAACGAGTTTCTGTTTTACAACAATAGACTCCAGGGAGGCTATCACAGCTTCCGAGAAAACTAATCTTCGGTACCAATAACAGCTCCCCAACAATCGCATTCCTTGCTGCTTTAACTCTTAAAACAACAAGGAATCGTTGTCTGGAGTGTATTTCACTGAAACGACAATTAAAAAAAAAACTAAAACCTATAAAACTATATTACAAAATAAAATTTGGGCATGATTTCCAAATAAGTTGGAAAACACATTTTAATAGATAACCAATATCCGAGTTTTAATCTTACAAAAACAAAAGAACAAAACAACTAACAAGAGAATTTCCGTCGGACTCATGCGACACTTCAAACGACATGAAATGTCACAATGTAGTCTGTTTTGAAGACTTCTCTGGTGTACAAATAGTGCTTCAGTTAATTGAAGAGGATCAGCTTTTGTTTGCTGAAATAAGCCGTTTAGTCTTTCAAATTCTTGCATAACTGGTGTTGCAAAGACAAAATACAGAGGTAGAGTCAAACGTAGTGGCCGACTATGGAGGGGCGGTTAGAGTTTGACGAATTCTGGGCGAAGACCATTTATCACAAGGGTATATCGCAGTTTATTAAGAGAAAAGAGTGGGAAGAAATGTCAGTGCGAATTTGAATGTCATAGACATTGTGCCACCTGCGTCAGCCAGTAAAAATAAAGCAGAAAAATTGGTGATATGCAGGCTCCTTCGTCACTATTGGAAAAAGGGGGCCAGTGCGCCAGCAGCAGCCATCAAAATTTGCAGAGTAGAATGGACGGTGGTTCTCCCGCTTTTTGCCTGGAGACATGGGTCTGGAAGATGCGCCAAGGAGCGGAAAACCCAAAGAAGTGGATGACTCAGCCCTACGGCAACAAGTGGAAGCCAACCCAGGCAGTACCACACGTGAGTAGCGGTGGACATCGAGACATCACAATTGAGCGTGGTTTGACATCTGCACGCCATGCGAAAGGTCAACAGGAGCTGCTGAGTTGTGCCCACGAGCTGACACCTGCGCAAGCACAACAACGGGTGAAGGTGTGTCGTCAACTGCTGGAAAAAATTGAGGTTCTGCCACATCCAGCATACAGCCCCGACCTGGCACTTTCCGGCTACCCTCTTTTCCGCCGGCCCACTTCCTGCGTGGACGGCGCTTCGCCAATGTCAGTGAGGTTGAAGATGCCGTGCGTGACTTTTTCGCGCAGAAACCGGAGCAATGGTTTCATTAGGGCATCCACCAACTGGCTGATCATTGGATGAAGACCATCTGTGACTGGTGTCAGTGTGGTTTTTTTTATATGTTGTAAAGTTGTGTGTTTGTTCTCTTGTTTCTGTTGTGGTATTGAAGATCGTTTATTTTTCGTTATTTAGATCGTTTGGAGTGGGTGTGGTCATTGTAGCGTGGAGTGTTTTGTGTGTGGGCGTTGGTGTTTGTGTTTTTTATCTTAAACTGGTTTTGTTTTGTTTTTTTTAGAAATTAATAGCATTGTTCACCTTTTGAACTTTAAGCTTATTTGTTTTAAGTTGTTGGTAAGCTGCAACAATTGCTTACGAAGTTGATCTCGAAGCTTTTCTGTGAAATTGTGCTGTCAACAAAGGGCGGCGATTATGCGCTTTTGGTTCCCCCCCCCCCCTTCCTTCCCCGGTTTGTTTTAGCGATGTTCTTTTTCCGTTTGAGTCAAGTAATGCCTACAATTGCAGAAGTAGGTGTTTTACGCCGTTTGTAAAAGGACAGCCCTGGTTGATTTATGTACGAGGGTGGGCTGAAAAATAATGCCTCCATGGCTGTAACTTTATTTTTTAACCGATTTTCAAAATTCTTTTTGTATCTGACACTCACATTTCTCCTCTATGTAATGCACTATTCACTTTTCGACATAGTCCCCATCCCTTTCCACGCATTGTACCAACACATGACTAATCGGGTGAACCCGTCGGAGAGGAATTCCGGGGTTGTTGTCGACACGAAGACCGAACGGCAGGTTTCACCTCGTCGTCAGAACGCAACTCATGCCCCTTAAGGTGCTCTTTCCTCTTTGGGAAGTAGTGAAAGTCGCAAGATGCAAAGTCTTTCATTTTTGAACTGCAGTTTTTCATCTTTGAACTGTAGGCGCTGCAACCCCCACTGATGTGTGGCGATCGTGTGCGGACGGGCGTTATCGTGCTGCAGAAGAGGATCCAAAGCTGCCATTCAATCCTCGTGTCGACGACAACCCCGGAATTCCTCTCCGACGGGTTCACCCGACTAGTCACGCGTTGGTACAATGCATGGAAAGGGATGGGGACTATGTCGAAAAGTGAATAGTGCATTACATAGAGGAGAAATGTGAGTATCAGATACAAAAAGAATTTTGAAAATCGGTTAAAAAATAAAGTTACAGTCATGGAGGCATTACTTTTCACCCCACCCTCGTATTATCCCATATGCGACCTCGTTGCCACGTTCATTCCATGATTTAAGGAAAAATACTTTAGCGTCATCATATGGGAATTGGAAGGAGAAATGTTTCGTTGGTTGCTCCGTGTGGATCGCTGCTAAGATGAGAAAGAAAACAGCAGAGAAACTCCAATTGGGTGAGAACTTTCCGTTTCTTTTGTGTTGTGTTAACGCGTTTAACCAAGGATTAACGATTGCGCATGAATTTGGTTTTCAATAAATGCTTTAAGAAGAAGGAAAACTGTGATGTCGCTCTTGAATTTTATCCTCGCGTGTGCTAAAAGTATATGAACAGAGATCGACTTGTGGAACCAGTTGGTTCCAATAATCTAGCACTGTTTGTAATGCAAATTAATTTTTTTGCTGTATTAGCTCGTATTGAGTAAGCTAGTTTTATATTTCATGGTATGCTTGCATTTTAATGTAACCCCGTGTTTTTGAGTCTGTTTAATGCTGTTTGCCTAAGTCTGCAGCATAGTAGAGCCCGATTGGTCACGTGGTTTGACAGCGAGTGTTGGAGCAAGTCGGTCTGGAAAGGCAATACCATTGAATAGTGCAAATACCTAGTTTGCATTATGGGTAATTTTTCGATGTAACGAGTGTGGAAACTGAAGTGATTGTGTCAGAGCATTGTTTGTTACAGTGTTAGGGGTTACTGCTCCCTCCCCTGGTCCTAGAGCAAGATGTACTGAATGGAAAGGCATCTGTGCCTGCGGACATTTTTTAAAGGAAAGCACGACGCGTTCTGGGGCTCCTCCACTCGTTGTGGTGGTTGTAAGACCATTACCTACGTTCTGTAAGGTGTTTGACTTTGCCGAGCTGTAAATAGTAAAGACCGTTTGCATGTTCTAGTACATATATTGTTGTCATTCGCGTGTCAGTTAGGAAAGTGGGTGCATAGAATGCAAGATACAACTATTATTGATGAATTTAGTAATTTTGCAATTTAATAGTTTGTTAGATGAGTTAATAGTTTTCGTTTCTTGTTCATAATTTATAATGATTATTTATGGGGCCCCAAATTTGCTTTATGTATATTCAGTACTTTAAATATGGTGTTTTTACTAGAAAATAAATGTTTTCTATTTTAAGTACGCAACCGCCTGCTCTTTGATATAATTTCACCGTTATTTTCCCTATGCAAGTTCAAACAACCCGCTCCTGGCAGTGTGCGGATCTGGGTGCCTCAAGGAGTCCTAATGGGATGCCCACTTAGTGCCCTCCTATCTGAATTCTTTATGCAACAACTAGAGGAAGTTCATGTAAAACTATATTAGATAACCATGAAATTATCGCATACTTCAGGTATGTAGACGACACCTTAATTCTATACAACACTGATAAAACCGATGCAAACATTATATTCGACAAATTCAATACCTTCCATCAAAATATCTCATACACATTGGAAGTCGAAACTAACAGAAGCATCAACTTTATGGACTTGACCATACAAAGAACGGAATCTAGACTTGAATTCGGAATATATAGAAAGCCTACGACTACCTCCAACATTATAAATTTCCTCTCCAACCACCCTATCTCACACAAAAAAGCCACCTTGAAATAGCTTGCAGAAAAAAACCTTTAAATACCCAATCTCTGATCAGAAACACAAAGCAGAAATAGAAACAATTCATAGCCTAGCGAAACAAAACCACTTCCCTAAAAAATTAGTGAATAGAAATTAAAGACTCCAGAAATAGAAATACGACAAAACCAAACGCCAACAATGGTAAAGAAAAAGAAAAAAGTAAATTCAACTTCTTTACATACTTCGGCCCAGATATTTATAGAGTTACAAAAATATTTGAAAATAGAGGAGCCAAAACCGCATTCTGTACCAACAAAAACTGCAAATCTGTGATAAACCCCAGGCCATCAATAGACGACAATAGATACAAAAGAAGCGGAATATACAAGTTATCATGCCCTGACTGCCAAAGGTTTTATTTAGGTTTAACGAAACGCTGGTTCAAGGATAGATTCAGTGAACACAGACGCTCCCTTATACCGTATTTACTCGATTCTAAGGCGCACTTTTTTGCTGATAATTTTTAATAAAAATATGTACATATTGCACTAAAACATGTTGATTTTGATTTTTGAATAAAGTTATAAAGTTGATTTTGGTGCAGGAATAATTTTTTTTTCAAAAATGGTCTCAAAAATCAGCATGCGCCTTATTTTCGAAGGCGCCTTAGAATCGAGTAAATACGATATATATAGAGACAGTAAATCCACCTTTGCAGATCACTTAATAGAACACAACATGGATTCGGCAAGATCAATGAAATAATGGAAGTCGTCAAGCAAACCAAAGATACTGTTGTCTATAAACAAAAGCGGCAAAATTGTAATAAATTATTGAATAATCAAATTAATTCTGACATTGATTTAATACTTGATGTAATCAAAGACAATCTGTAATCTTAAACCAATCAGATATAATATTGTATTGCTAAATTTATGCCTTTACGTCCATATGTTAGGCCAATCAGATGCTTCAGATCACTGACATCTGATTGGCCACTGCCTCTTATTATGTACTTAAGTTTTTTGTCGGTTGCAACTTCTTCACATTGTATTCATTAGCTCCGATGATGAAGTGACTTCAAAACGCGTCAGCTACACAAATAAAATTAAGTATTGCTTTCCTTTGTGTTTATTTTAAATAATTCTTTGTATGCTTCACGCCTTACTTCACTTTTACGAAACCAGTGAGATATTTCTGACCTCAAAAATCCAAAATCGGATAGCTTGGATGAAGCATGTTGAATGCACAGTGCTAGAGAATGGTAAACGCATTTAAGCTGTACACAAAAAGGAGAAGCGACGTCACATGAAAACTCGCCATACAGTAAAAATGAACACATGAAAAAAACTTAGAATTTATACAGTTAAAATTTATGGTGAAAAACCAAACAGAATTATTTTAAAGTGCTCTCAATGGATGGCCCTCTCCAACTGTAGCTCTCTACAGTTTTACCCATCTTCACTCGTGTTGGAATGTTGTGTATACCTCAGTGAGTTTTACGTAATGCAGACGAAAAGTCATGTACTACACAGCATGTACACTGCACATAATGAAATTACCTAACTTTTGCAAGTACACTGCAAGGAATAAGCACGCTAAATTTCAGCTTCCCACCTATAAGGAAAGTGGGACAATTAATAACGAATCTGTGAGGACCTTTAATGGAGACGTAAAGCAAAGCAAACAATGACCTCACTATTTGTTTAACGTTCAAAAGTCTAGTTCAGCTCGGAAAAAATATATAGAAAATAAAAGAAACCCTCTATTCCCACGCCAAAGGCTTGCAGTCATTGTTGATGGTGCTTCACGGAGCAATCACTGAAGTCCTCATTAAACAAAGCAAACAACGACGTCATAATTTCTTAATGCTGGCAAAAATCTCATTCAGAAAAAAGATACACTATATTCTCGTGCGAAAGATTTGCAATCATTGTTGATGCTGCTTCACGGAACAATCGTAAAAATCTTCATTAACAAAGCGCAATGTCACAATTTTTTAAGGCTGGCAAAAATCCCATTCAGCTCCAGGTAAATTGAATTTTAAAAATAAACTACAATGGAGAGGAAGAAAGAAAAAATTAAATCCTTTCTTAGCGTACACCTAAAAGCCAAGAGAAATATACTAGCAGTATTTCAAGTTTGTAGGCTTCATAGTTTTGGAGATTTCGTGATGAATGAATCTCTCTGCTTTATATAATAGAACAGCTCTTTAATTTGCTTCAAAGATCTTACAAGTGTTTTGTCTAGTTTTTCCAGAGAAATAAAGAGGAATTCAAAATATAAGCTTTTAATTTTTATTAAAAATTTGATTTTTTTAAAATTTATATAAAATTCAGTTAAAATTAGTAATTTATCAGGGGTCACGCTATCGATTAGAAATATTCGATGGCGATAATTTTTGACAGTTGGCGATTACAGTGGCGATTTTGTTTTATGATTAATATTTAATAACTTATTTATGCACTATGCCATAAAATTTTTTTTCCTCCATATGATATTTCTAAAATGTGGAACTAACGCTAGAAAATTTGTACTTTGGTTAAAAAACTACATCAGCGACACAGCAAATGTAGTGATGATATTCCGGTATATCATTGACGTAATAAATGTATCTCACAATGATTGAACATGATATAATACATGAAGTGGAAAAAGCCAAAATGTTCATAATCACCATTGATGAGTCTGCAGATATAACAGTTCATCAAAAATGTAATTACATGTATATACATCCGGTTTGTTAAAAATAATGAGCTTGTTGTTCAATAATTTTTATCAATTGAACAACTCGAAAATGCAACTGCTTATATATAACAGAAATTGTAATGTTTTTAAAAGTTAAAGGCCTGAACCCTCTTAATTTGTGTGGTATAGCTACTGAAGAAGCCTCTGTAATGTTAGGCAAGAAATTAGGTTAATGATGAATAGTAGGAAAGAAAATTCCACAGCCTGGTTTAGAACAGCTATACTGTTCACTGCTTTTGGTTCGAATCCAGGCTGTGGAATTTTCTTTCCTATTTTTCATCATTAATTTGAATAGCTGAGGTATGGTGTACAATAAAACCCTCACTGAACATCTTATGAATTTTTCTTTAAAAAAATTAGGAGTTGTAAAATGTTTGAAATCAGTTTGTCCTTATATCATAAGCACTCACTGCATTGCCCATAGATTGGTTTTGCTGCTGCTGATGCTGCAAATTCTAATCAATATGAACTGAAATTTTAAGAAACTGTAAATTCAGTACATAAGTACTTTCAATATTCTCCAAAGAATATGGGACGTTTAGAAAAAATCCAGGCCATATTACATGAAACGGAAAGTTTGACTCGTTTTAAGCAAGTACTTCACACAACTTGGCTTTCTTTTGAAAGATCTGTCCAGGCCATTTTTGATATTTTTCAGTCATTAATAAGTGTGTTATGTAAAGACTCATCTGCAAAACCACAAGGGATATTAAATAACTTAGGAAATTACATATTGTGTTTGTTTCATATTTTTTGTGTGATATACTGAACCATGTATCCATGTTATGCAAGACTTTTCAAACTCCAAAACTGATCATATCACCATCTTGCCACTATTGTTGGTTACAGCCACTGAAACTATTCAGCAGTTGACTGAATCTCTTGAAGGTATGCCTGGCAAAAATTTTCAGTAGAAGGGTGGATCATAACACTGTTCCTATTGATTAAAGAGGTGGTGGCCTTACAGTATAACAGAGGGGCATCAGGAGTTCCAACTAGTTTTGCCATTTATTCCCGGCTTTGTCAAGGATATATACAGCAAGAGGCATGCAAGCCTTTATATACAGAACAGTGGTACAAATTATGCAAATGCATAAACCAATAGGATACAAAAGAATTAAAGAGGAAATAATGGCCAATAGGATAAATAGAATAAGCACAGATTTTCGAAATATAATGGCCAATAGAATGAAAAGAGAGTAAACGCTAATATGAATTATACAAAGGGATGGTGCGCCTTTACGCGGACCGAAAAGAGAACTTATCAGATTGTCTGAGGACAAAAGGATTTACAGAAAATAAAATAAACGGGCAAGAAATAACAAAATGCAAAAGAAAATGTAAACAATAATAAAGAAACCGAGAAAAATGAATCGTAATAGATCAGATAAAGAGTTAAGGCAATTGAGAAGCAGGTGGGGGGGGGGGGGGGAGGACTTCTTGGCCTTGAATATTTCGATCGCTTCGAGGGTAGCAGTTTTTTCTGGTCTATTGCAGATATGTAAGACAGACATAACCTCTTCTTGTGTCTTCAAAGCGTGTCCGGAATCTTCGAGGTGGTTTGCATAGTGGGAAATACGATCTCGTTTCCTATACGAGTCAGTGTGTTCATTGCAAAATTGCAGGTCGATAATCCCACATAGAATCTGTTGCAAAGCGCACAATTCAGGCGGTAAACTCCGGATTGGGAACATTTGTCGGTGGTGACGGCGACGGTTCAGGAAGCAGGCTGATGGGGTAGGAGTACGAAAAGATATTCGAAGGCCGAGGGACAGGGAGTTAGAAAGCTAGGAGAAATTAGGGCCTAGATATAATAGGGACGTCCATTTCTTGGGAAGGGGCGAAACAGGAGGGTTGGGGGAGAAGAGGGCCCGTCTGCGGCGGTGAAGAATACGGAAGAACATGGTCGAATATCCATTGGCATGGGCGAGGTTCTGGATTATGCGGAGTTCAGATGATCTGGATAGGAGGCTGAGGGGGAGCTTCAGGACACGGTCAATTAGGAATCTTCCTGCGGCTGCGCTGGGGGGGCGGGCGGGGTGAGGAGAAATGGTGTATTAAGTTGGAGGATGTAGTCGGTTGACGGAAGATGGAAAAGCAGAGGCGGTCTGTGTGGGGGTTGTTGGTGATGAGGATATCAAGGAAAGGGATGGATCAGTTTCTAGTTCAAAAGTAAATTGGATATGTAGGGAAAAGGAGTTAGAAGTGTTAACAATATTAGTGGGGGTAGTGGATCGGGAGTCAAAGAGGATGAGAATGTCATCGACATATCGGAAATACGCGATGACACAGAGATAATTAAGGAGCGGGGTAACATACGTTAATTCCAGGTGCTGTAGGAATACCTCGGACAGAAAACTGCTTAGTGGGAACCCCATTCTTAGCCTTGTGGGTTGGGAATAGTAGGAGTTGTTAAAGGAGAAATAGTTCTGCGAAGAAATTATAGAGAGGATAGCTAGTAAGCTAGTAAGTCAATAGTATCGGGTTTAGAGAAAGACGCAGCAAGTAACAGACGCTGTAGGATAGAAAGGGTGGGGGTGACAGGGATGTTAGTGTATAAGTTGGTGATGTCAAGGGACATAAGGGAGAGGTGCTCCTCAGTGTGGATGGAAGAAAGGGGCTCAGTAAGGGTTAGGGAATTGCGCACATTGTAAGTATTAGGGAGGATTTTCAGGATAAAGAGGAAGGTGTAAAGGGATTTGGCAACGAGGTGAGGAGATGGGGAATAGTTAATGACGGGGCGTATAGGCATGTTAGGCTTATGGATCTTGACTAGGGCGTTAAGGTTGGGTGGGCAAGGGTTAGGTGGGATGAGGCATCGGAGATATCTGAAGCGTGGGGATTTGTTGACGACGGAAATAATGGATTTGTGATATTTAGAGGTGGGGTCGGAAGGGAGGGCGACAAAATTGTTGGCGGCGATGAAATCATTGACTTTGTCTATATGAATAGAACGGTAAATGATGACCGACACGTTGCCTTTATCGGCCTTGACGACGAGGGCATCGGAATCTTGTAACTTCATTTTCAAGGTGGTAGAGGCAGCAGCATCGGTGAGTAGTTCACGGGGTGGTCTAGACGCAGACGCTTCTTTGAAAGGTTTGTGTATCAGATGTCCGGCGATGGCTCGTGCTGGAGGACGGTCGTTCTGGGGGAGTAGGCTGATGGCATGTTCAACATCTGTGATGACATCGTGCAAATCTGATTGTGTTGGCTTCTTATAGACAGCATGTTTGAGGCCTTTGTCAAGGAGTCGTTGCTCGCCGTCGGACAGCTGGATTGAAGTTAGGTTGGCGACATTAGCGTGAAAGACAAAATTACCTTCAGGAGGACGTGGGCGTATTGGAGGCGGGCATCGAAGGTCGTCTAGCTTCTTGCAAAGGGTTAAGAACTTATGTTCTTTGAAGGATTGCAGAAGTTTCGAGGTAGATGAAGTTAGGCTGCAATCCTTCAAAGAAGGTAGACGACCTTCGACGCTCGCCTCCAATACGCCCGCGTTCTCCTGAAGGTAATTTTGTCTTTCACGCTAATGTCGTCAACCTAACTTCAATCCAGCTGTCCGACAACGAGCAACGACTCCTTGACAAAGACCTCAAACATGTCGTCTATAAGAAGCCAACACAATCAGATTTGCACGATGTCATCACAGATGTTGAACATGCCATCAGCCTACTCCCCCAGAACGACCGTCCTCCAGCACGAGCCATCAAGATTCCAGTGCGAGCATTTTAAAGATTTCTTTCCAGTTTTCCTAAATGAATATATACACTCTCGTACCAAAGGTCATGGGATAACAATGGACTATTTTTCAAGTGGCAGTAGCATCATGTACAAATAGTATAAATATGCATATCAGTGTTAGTAGGTAGTTACATTATCATGAGTAAGGGGTGAGGTGTTCAGTATGACAATTGCTACACGATGAGAACTATCCGAGCTCAAACATGGCCTGGTATGTGGAACACGCCGTGCGGGTCATTCAGTATCGGTGGTGGTTCAAGAATTCAACATCCCACGGTTCACAAGTTCAAGAGTCTACCAAGAGTACCAACTTGACGGCATTACTTCCCACCATGGACAACGCAGTAGTCGACCACATTTCCTCAATGAAAGGGACCAAAGGCATCTGTGTAGGATGGCCACCGTTACCAGGCAATTGATACGATGCCAGATGATATAAGATTTTAACCAGGGACGTGATACAAGAGCTATATCGATGCGAACTGTGCAGCTAAACCTGCTGCCCATGGGATATGGAAGCAGAAGACGCATGAGGGTGCCCTTGCTAACAACAAGACATCATCAACAAGTCATGGGCATGAACACATCGTCTCTCCTTGGCCCATGAACACATCGACTGGACACTTGACAACTGGAAACGTGTGACCTGGTCTGATGAGTCTCGATTCCAGCTGATATGAGCTGATGTTAGGACTCATGTGTGGCGCAGACCTCATGAGGCCATGGATCCAAGTTGTCAAGCATGCACTGTGCAAGCCGGTGGTGGCTTCGTAATGGTGTGGCGTGTTTTTTCGTGGCATGGCTTGGGTCCTTTAGTTAAGGTAGACTGTTCACTGACTGGCCAGCACTATGTCCAGCTGCTTGCTGACCATATGCAGCCTTTCATGGACTTCACATACCCTGACAATGATGGGATTTTCCAGGACGACAATGCACCATGCCATCAGGATTTTCATGTTCGCGATTGGTTTGAGGAGCATTCGGGGCAATTCTAGTGCATGATATGCCCATCCTGATCACCAGATATGAATCCAATTGAACACATTTGGGATGTGCTCGAGAAATATCCATTCGCTCACGGGATCCTGCATAAAAAGTCAAAACCTAGAGAACAATGCGGAGCATGCACACAATGTAAGAGGTGGGCACATGATCACTGTATTACAACAGGTAATTCAGTATATTTTGTATCCTGTAAATTTTTATTTGCCTCAAACAACCATGCAATTGTGGGAAGCTCTCCAGTCGGAATGGTTGGCAATGCCTTCAGATGTCTTCCACCAACTTGTGGAATCAATGACACTTTGCACTGTGGCACTTCGCCGGATTAGAGGTGCCGATCCCATGATTTTTGGCATGTGAGTGTACTTTAAAAATTTTTCATGTGTTCTTATTTATACTTAAAATATTGCAAAATTTCATGAAAAAACAGCCCGAGCAACGCCGGGCATATCAGCTAGTTAGTAATAATTAAATAAATTGTAATCAAATTCCTCCAATCTTATTGATCTATTTTAAAAGAAATATTTATATAAATGATTTTATGATCTCTAATAAAATTCGACTCTTTTTGTACTATGTATCTTTTCTTAGTTTGCTCACTATTTACCTATCATACTATAACAATGGTGCCTGAACAGGGACAATAATAGGTGGAGGACACATAGGTAGTACACAAAAAGTTTCGAATATGGATGGGGTGGAAGTGGCCCATGGGGGAGGATAGTGTGGTTTCACTAAGAGGGACCGTCTCTGAAGGGAATTTGGATTCTCGAGATTGTGGCTGGGTATTCACACATGATACCCACCTTCTCAGGGGAAGAAGGAAATCTGGGGTTATAGGCCTTTTTAGCAATTGTGGAGGAGGTGGCCAGAATGGCTAAATGGGATGACCGACTTAAGATTAGTACAATACTCATTTCCAAAAAAGTTGGGACAGTGCAAAATATATAGAAAAAACAAAAAGGGATGATGTAACAAAACTTTCTCGCGAATACAAAATAGCAGATACATTTATGAAATGACATAAATATACTGTGTGCACCAAAACATTTTGTATCGTGTCCGGGACGTTCATTTTGAATGGGGGTGTTGCAACACGTTCCAAAATAGTAGGGACATACGTTGTAGAAAGCGCCGTTAGTGGTGGAACCTTCCGAATTGTTCGGGAATAATCTAGAATGATGACGTCGTACTACATTCCGTATAAATAACAGTTGCCATCTGTCGTTCTGGTAACTTATTCGGAACGATGGGTCGAGGCAAGGCAGTTAGCGAAGATCTTCGTGTTCAAATCATTCAAGAATTCACAAACAAAGTTTCTCAGCGTGCAATAGCCAGAAGATTTAACCTGTCATCATCTACAGTACATAATATTATCAAGCGCTACCGAGATAGTGGTGAGATCACAGTTCGGAAAGGCCAAGGTAGAAAACCTATTCTGAATGCTCGAGCTCTTCGGATCCTCCGACGTCACTGCGTCACGCATAGGAATGCTGCGATTACGGACATAGCCACGTGGGCCCGCGATTTCTTCGGGAAGCCATTATCGTTGAATACTGTACGCCGGTGCATCCACAAATGCAAACTTAAGTTATACTGTGCACAACGGAAGCCATACATCAACAAACGACAGCAACGTCGCCGTCTGATATGGGCTCGAGCCCATCGCAATTGGTCCCAAGCACGCTGGAAGAACATATTGTGGTCCGATGAATCAACCTTTACGATTGTTTACGGAAATAATGGACGCCGTACACTCCGGACCAAAGACGAAAAGGATATTCCCGCGTGCTACAGGCGTTCGGTACAGAAACCACCGTCTGTCATGGTCTGGGGCTGTACTAGTGGCCATGGAATGGGAGACTTGCACATCTGCAATGGCACCGTCAATGCTGAAGCATATATACAGATCCTGGAACAAGCTATGGTGCCATCTAAGAGGTGCCTGTTTGGATGACGTCAGTGTATATTTCAACAAGACAACGCCAGACCACATGCAGCACGCATAACTTCTGCATGGCTACGTCGGCAGCGCATTCGTATGTTGGATTGGCCCTCTTGCAGCCCGGATCTGTCGCCTTTAGAAAACGTTTGGCCTATTATTAAATGAAAACTACGACAGCGACGACCCCGGGCAGTTGAACAGCTGAAAACCTATATCCAACAGGAATGGGACAGAATTCCGGTTACGGTGTTAGAAAAATTGGTGTCATCGATGCCCAGAAGATTATAGTGTGTCATCAAGAGGAGAGGTGACGCCACACCGTGGTAAACGCTGTGCTGTCCCAACTTTTTTGGGAGTGTGTTGCACGTGCCAAACAGGAAAACCACCTGTATCTTTCTTTAAGCTTATAAGATATGTGATCCCATGCCTAATTTATCGTTTATGTATTGTAATGCGTTGAAATAAACGGCAATACAATAATCCAAACAAATGTGTTGGAGTTCTTCTTATATGTTGCACTGTCCCAATTTTTTTGGAAATGAGTATTGTATATAAGAGCAAAATTGAAAGGGGTAGCTGCCAAAAAATTGTGAGCGTAGACTTTGAGATAAAAACATACTCGACACATCGATGGTTTTATAATATCGATGTTGGCATCGATGTTGTTAGTTGTTATACACCTCGTATGCCTCTCAGATGGCAGCACTGTTTTTCTAGTTTCAGCGCTCATAGCGGCGAAGTTTTTTTTAACATATATCGATTCCAAAATCGATTTAACATCGAATGGTTTTGGAAACATCGATGTGTTTGAAAATCGATGTTTTCCGCAAATCGCGCAGCACTATATTTTTCGTAGTTATCGATCAACGAACCTAAATTCTACTTGCTTCCGCTTTCGATCTTTCTCCATTTTCCAGCATTTCCGCTTTTGTATGGATTCTTATTGGTTGTTTTCAAGCAAACAAAGACGTCATTTCCGCACTCTCAAAATCAGAGTAAAATTTTACTAATTTTTACACTAGCAGCTAATTCTCGAATTCCTCCGGCCAATCAGAAGCAACGTACGTGTTGGGCCCTCTTTTGTCGGTTTTTGCAGAGGCCTAATATCTTGAAGGCCATGATGTAAGATGAGCAGCGATTCAAAGCAGCACCCTCTGAAATAAGGGTGCTGTTTAAAGCGTATTTTCTGATGACCTGAGTGAAATGTTTAAACTATAAGGATATAGGGATGCAACATCGAATCAAAACATCGATTTTTTTCTGTAGTAGTATTTTCAGTAGAAAATTCAATTGCAAAAACAACGTTAAAGAAATATAGTTTCAATTGCAACACAAAACAAAATAGTTTCAATTGCAAGAACGATAATTTCAGTGAAGTTATTTCAGTAACATCGGAATAAAATCTTCGATAACATCGGAAGGAAAACATAGATACATCGTAACAATAACATCGATGTTTAAAAAATGTAATCTCTTGCTTCTCTAGTGTAAATCACTGCTAATGCTAGAGAAAATGAGTTTTGCCATTTAATATTACTAGTATCAATCAGTTTCTGCCATACTTAACCATAGCGTAATGTGACTAGCTTGATTTTTTTTGATTGAAACTTTCAAGAACAAGAATAAAGAGGGAAAAAAATCATTCAATGACGAATTTACAAGATTACGTAATTTAATAAAATAATTTTACTAAAAAAAAAAAAAAAAAAAAAAAAAAAAAAAAAAAAAAAAAAAAAAACTTTGCACTATTGGGTAATTTTTTTTTTGTATTAGAAATTTGTTTTCGATTTGTTAACACTTGTTTTCTTGCACTACGTAAATGAAAAGAATCGTTTTATTTTTGTTTTTTTTTTCCAAGACAAAAATCATCAAAGACAATTCCTAATTATAGTTTAGATTTCATTCATTATCGGTTAGGTGACAAAAAAATCGAGTCTAATATCTTACAATTGTAGATAAAATTTTTATCATCTTTTTTGCATATCCTGTACAAGTGATATAAAAATTATTTATTTTCATATATAAAATTATACAGATGTTCAGTAGTAATACAAAGTTATTATTACAGGAGAAGAAATACATAAATTTAGAATTAAACTCAGGTAAGCCAAAACATGATGACAGAGGTGAATAATGATGAGATTCAGGTAATGGTCAGAAATGGTAAGCTGTCTATGAGAAAATTATAAGTGACTGAATTAAACAAACTTCTTCAATGAATATATAAATGAATAAATCAATATATTCTTTAAATCTACAAGCCACCTTAAAACAACGTACAGAATCAATTGAAAGTTTCCAGCTACTTATATATTCTTTTAAACATTGTCACCGACGTGTGACTGCTCACTGCTGCCAAATAAATGTCATATTTAAAATTGCTTAAAAATCTCGGTTTTTGAAAATTAAATTCAAATGAGAGCATCCTAAAATTTCTTCAACAAATTTAAATTAATCTGCATTAAAATTAATATAAAATGAAAGTCATTTACTTAACTAAATAAGAAAATGATATTGTTTATAAATGATTAGATAAATGTTCTAGTCAACGGTTTCATTTATGTTAATTATAATTATATCTAACATTACCTAAATTGTCTAATTTTATGGATAATATGAATTTATGGAACAACTAATTATGCAAAAATTATTAAATCTGACAGGTCAAAATATGAAAAATTAAGTAATAAAAATTTCTTTTTTAAAATAACGGAAAGTTCAACTTGCTTAAAAATCGTCGAATTTCAAGTAAAATCCTTATTAAAAAAAATAAACAGAACTTTTAATTACTTAGCGTTTCATTTAGACGTTTGTTTAAAATAAAAACTAACACAGGCTATAAATTAAGTATATTTTATTACAAATGCTATATAAAATTTCAACTTTTATAAAATTTGTGCAATATTTGCAATTTTAACTTTATTGGATTTTGTTATGAATTTACACGACTTTATAGCTAATATTTTCGTCACATACTGGCTTTATACTTCATTATTATTATGAACATTGATTATGTTTAGTTATTATTATTATTATTTTGTTCGAAGCCATTATTATTACAGCAGTTTTATTAATTGTAATAAATTGTAATTTTTCCAAGTTTGTAGCACTTATTGTAAAATCTGCGATAAGATTACATGAAATAAACTAAAAAAGAGCGACGCGGGCAGAGCAGAATGAGTGAAAATGCTTGGGGAGGGGGGTGATGGAGGCATCGAAACGCATCACGCATGTAATCTAGTATATTTAAAGAAACGAAATGTGGCGTTTCTTGAATTGCAGATTGTCGGTGTCGTTCATAATATCCATCCTATCTCATATTAGCTGCTCGATGCGAAGATAAAAGTGCTTAACATGTAGCATTTCTCTATGATGAGAAGCGAGTTCACCATGTTGGCTCTTCGACGTCTCTCTGAAATTGGAGTGGAAATCTGAAACTGAAACCTTTTTTTCCTTTTGACGCTTCTGATTGGTCGGAGGAATTCGAGAATTAGCCGCTGGTGTTTTTACTGTTTTTTCGTCTTTACGTGAAATAAGCCTAACGACGTGTATTGTGAATTGCCTTTACGATAAATCGCTATTTTGCCCAATTTACGACGTCGTTTTTAGTTCGTTATATCAGGTGTGAAATTACTATACATTCAATTACGTGTCATTGAAAAATTACTTGGTTTTACCCGATTTTTCATTATAAGAGATCTCGTTATAAGCGGTGGTTTTTTCTTAACAAAACTGACGGGGACTATGAAAAACTTCGTTATTTCAGTAATTTCGTTATAACCAATTTCGTTATAACGCGAGTCGACTGTAATCACTATTCATTTTCCCCCCCACCTGTTCCCCTTGAGTCGTTATTTGGACCTAAAGACGAGACACCAATTACGAAACACCCTGTATTCAGAAACCTTTGACGAACATCTAATCCTATTGGAGAAAGTACTTGATATTTTTTCAGGAAGCGGGCTTATTATTAAGCCTTGTAAATGTAGATTTTGCATGGACCAGGTGAATATCTTGGCCATCTTATATCGAGCAATGGTGTTCAACTAGACCCTCATAATGTGTCGGACATCCTCAAGCTTCCCCCACCCAGTAATGTTAAGGAGACACGGTCACTCATTGGTGTCATTAATTTTTTATAGACCTTTTCTAAAGAATTTGTCAGAATGCTTAACTACCATGACAAATCTCACCAAGAAAAATGTAAAATTTTTATGGGACAAGATTGTGAGGAAGCCTTTCAACTGATAAAAAAAACTTTAAGTAAATCCCCTGTACAGATGCCACCTGACTATGAGAAGGAGTTTTTCCTTCATACGGATGGGGCTCAGGGTACAGTTGGCTGCTTTACATCAATTACACCATTGGTTATATGAAGCCAGTGGCATTTTATAGTACTAAGCTGAAAGGAAACCAGCTAAATTACAGCACTATAGAGAAAGAGGCATTGGCAATTATTTCTTGCTGTAAGTCACTTTAGGCATATAATTCTGGATTTCCTTGTGACGATCTTATCTGATCACAAACTTTTGTCTTTCCTGAAGTCAATGAAGGGGACCAATCAAAGGCTGCTTAGGTGGTCAATCGAGGTGAAGGAGTACAATCTTAAGGTGGAACAACATTAAAGGGAGTGATAATTTATTGCAGACCTGCTATCGCAATCCTCTTCAATTGAAGTTAATACCTCTTATTTGACTGAGGATATGCACTGAACGACCAATTTATTACAGACGCCCCACTAATAGCGTGTTGCACTTCCTTTAGTGGCGAGAACTGCCTGAATACCTGCTGGCGTGGATTCAACAAGGTGTTGAAACTGCTGCGGAGGAATAGCAGCCCAGGCATCGTCCCATAATTGGTGCAGGTTGTACGGTATGTGGGAAGGCGTCGAATGGTTCTCTCCACTTCATCCCATAAATGCTCAATTGGGCGACTGAGTTGGCCACTTAAGCAGGTTGAAGTTCGTCGAACCAGTCCAAGACCATTCGAGCACGATGACAGGGAGCATTGTCGTGCTGAAACTGTCAGTCACCACCAGGAAACACAGTCATCATGAACGGGTGCACCTTATCAGCAACAATGTTCAGTTAGTGTGTCGCATTCAGGAATGTGTCTACGGATATTAGAGGACCCAGTGTGTCTCGAGAAGACACCCCAGATCAGCACTCCTCCACCCACGTGTACGGTTGTCTGCTGACAGGATGAGAGTCCATGGCCTTGTGCTGTCTGTGCCGGATGCGCAGTCTGCCGTCCGTATGATGAAGTAAGAGCAAAGATTCATTGGACCAGGTAACCTTCTTCCACTCATCCAGTGTCCAGTGGCGATGCCTGTGTGCACATAGCAGGTGCCCTTTCCTATTTTGTGGCGACAGCGACGGTATCCATACTGGCCACCTGTAGTTAAACCCAGCTTGGTGCAAGGTGTGCACCGTGTGCTCCGAAATGGGTTGGGATGCTCCCTCATTGAACTGTGCTGCAATTTGTTGGGCATTTCCCGTCCTGTTACTGTGGATGATTTGTGCCATTCGCTGTTGGCCTCATTCATCCACGGTCCTGTTTCGTCCGGAGTTGTTCGTTGGAGGTTATTTTTGGCAATAACTGCCATTCATGAAATACCCTTGACACAGTTGCACGGGAAATCCCGAAGAGGTTCGCGGTTTGCGACATGCTCAAATGCGCCCGTCGAGCTCCAACGATGATCCCTCATTCAAATTCTGTCAAATCCTTGGATTTACCCATTTTCAGTCCACTTCTGCTGCTGACTGCAATTTGTGATCCAATGCATCCCTTTTATACATGGTTCCATTGTTTGGGTGTCACTGGGAGGCCGATCCTTTTTCCCTAAGAGGTGTCTCTAATAAATTGGTCTTTCAGTGTAGATTGGAAGGAAAGAGTAATTCAATCCCAAATAATGGGCCCTAACATTAGGGATTTGGTAAGCAGGAGGAAAAAAGTGGGAAAACTTACTCTATTCAGGAGGGCATTGTATATTAGCAAGGGAAGTCGCATCGCGGGAAGAAAAAATTAGATATGGGTTGGAGAGGACGTTAGAATTAAACTTATAGAAATGGCCCATGATAATAACTTGGGGCATACAGGGATAAACAAGACATGAAAGAGGATCAGTTCAGATTATTATTGGCCTTCTATGTACAAAGACGTCTCGAATTATGTCAGAGTTTGCAACACCTGCCAGAGATGTAAGCTTCATATAGTAAAAGCCCCTTTCCAAGAGGGTATTAAGAGGCAGTCTACCCCTTTCAAAAGGTTGCCAAGGATGTGGTGGGACCCTTAGCCAAGTCTGAGCAAGGGAATAAGTACATCATTGTTTTTTTATCCCAAAGCAAAGGCCATTCCGGATCAGTTCACCAAAACAATTGCCAAGGCCCTCAGTGAAAAAATTATCTGTAGGTATGGGGTGCCTAAGGAACTGATATCCGATCGTGGAGCAAACTTTACATTGGAGCTGTTGCGTATGGTGGCCAAATACTTGAACATAAACCATCACTTCTCTACCGCTTATTGCCCAATGTCAAACAGCTTAGTAGAAAGAATGAATAAAAATATAGAAGAAACATTGAGACTTCTATGTAATAATGATAAATTACATTGGGATGAACTGTTAAAAGCTGCTTTGTTTTCCGTATGCAGCAGCTCCAATGAAAATACCGGGTAGACACCTGCATATTTACTTAATGGGTTTCATCCCATGCTTCCATTTTCTTGGGATCAAGAGGTGAGGAAGTAGAACTTGACATATATCGTTCTAGATTGGTGGGAGGGCTGATGAATGCACTTCTTCTTGCAAAAGAACAAAATGAAGGTAGAAGGGAAAGATTGACAAAGCTGATGTGGGCAGGTCCTTGAGGGAATTTTAAGATTGGGGCAAAGGTCTGGTTACTTAAGAAGGGGGTGGGGGGGGGGGGGAAATAAATTGGGTTTTAGATACCTTGGATCTCGGTCTGTTCAGAATGCTAAAAAAGGTCTCCCCAGCAAATTATGTAATTGAAGGTATCCAAGAGCATGATCGGCAGACTGTACATGTTGATAGCTTGAAGCCTTGCTTCAGCGATGCTACTCGCCCTCGTTGATACATAATCAAAAGAAGAAAGAAGACCTTATATCAAACACCTGAAAGTAAATCAGATGAAGAGGAATTAGAACTAAGCTGGGATGCAATTTATGTGCCCAATGAAGACAGCTACTAGCTACTGCTGAAGACAGGTTGAGCCAGCCTCGGAGGAACCAACACCTCACCTAGATGGAGATGACGTTATCGGACCAGAACTGGATCTTCAAGAAAACCCTGTCCGGCTATAGATGACATCTTACCAAGAACGTCTAACGAACTGGAACCAGCTACCGGCCTGGAACAGGAGACAGCCTCGGCATCAGGAATTCCCATCACCTTTCAACCACAGCAAGAGCCTGATCCATTGAGTGAGTTGACAACAAACCTTGAAGAAAGGATTGAGATGGCAGCAGCCCAGCAGCCAACAGTGACCATTGAAGATGACCAGAATGAGATGGGAGAGACATCAGGAAGATACAACCTACAACCGAGAACGAAGATTGATTACAAGTGTCTACAACAAGGAAAGAGCCTCTCTCGTTAAGAGGGGACATGTGTGACAAAATTTGTCAGTTATAAGTGTGTTGGCATCGAGCATAAGAAAGGTTTAAAGCTTGTGTTGTGCTCTGCTCCCGCTAATGTCTATGATCCCTTGTGTAAAGAATAAAAAATAAAGTTTCCTCCCTACCTTGTTTATTTACCAGACGCAGTTATATTATAGCTCAAACTTAGTTTGAGTTATGTTTCATCACAGTGTACAACGAACATACTTTTGAACTGTGCATCGTTCATTTTATGTTCACGCATCCAGCCCGTCTGAAAATTAAATGAAGACTTGCAGACTTCGTCACCAGAGGGCTCTTGGGGTCTCAACCAATCACAACGAACGTAGGCTAACAGGACCAACCAGAGACGTTTGTCAATAAACGCACGTCTAGAGACTACTTCAAAATCCTACCACAGTGCAGTGCAATAGTGAAAAATATTTAAGGAGGGAAATCCAAGCAATGGGCACTTGGGATTGTACCAGCAGAAACTTATGTTGAATTGATGCAGTACATTGTTAATATGCTCATTGTTACCCCAGAAGGAGGATCTACGATTGTAAGTGTTAGGCTTAAGGTTACCTAAAACAAACCTTTGCCCGTATTCAGAATGAATGCTCATACCCTTGCTCTTGCTTCAAGATCATTGTTGAATACAATTCCGTATTCAAAATGAGCGCTAAGTAAGAGCAGTAGTCACTCCTCTTTTCAGAGTAAACTTGGGGGATTTGCTCAATGCTCAATTTGACGACTCCATTAAGCTTCACGCTATGTCCGTATAGATTACAGTCTTTAGAGGGAGAGGAGAGAATTGATTAATTATTACTCCCACAGCGATGTTCTGTTCAGGATCGCTCCATACCTTTACTTATGCTACTACTCAACACTCCTTGCATTTGCTCAAGCTACTACTCAGTGCTCAAAGGGGTGATTGTTTAAGTAACCATACTGAATAAGGACAGGAGCAAATGCTCTTACTATTGCTCTTGCTTACACTCATGCAAGTAAGAGCAAGAGTGTGAGCATTAGTGCTCATTCTTAATACGTGCTAAAATATTTTGGGATAAAAGTGAGGGCAATAAACGGGGGATAAAAAAATGCGGCTTAAAAAGTTGAGGATAACTACGATAAAGAAATGAGAATAAGAACTGGATAAAAGTATCCCCCTCAACTTTTTGTCCAGTTTCATACTCCCTTTTAATCTCTTATACAGGGTATAAATGGGCGATGTTTCACAAATTTAAGGATATGTAGAGGATGAAACTCTGAGCAAAAAAGTCCAGTCAAGTTTTTCGATCTGTGGCTCCGTTAAAAAGTTATAGCACTAAAGTTTCGTAACGTCACTTCCGGAAATCTATCTTGGTACAGACGCTGAGCAATTTTTAACTTACCGCTATAACTTTTTAACGGAGCTTCAGATCGAAAAACGCGACTAGACGTTTTTGCTCAGAATTTCACCCTCTACCTGCCTTTTCATTTGGGCACGACCTTTTAGAATCACCCTAGCCGATACCGATACCCCTTACCAATACCGAACTTCAAAGCGCGATAACTTTTTAACGGAGCCACAGATCGAAAAACGCGACTAGACTTTTTTGCTCAGTATTTCATACTCTCCATATCCTTAAATTTGTGAAACGTCGTCTATTTACACCCTGTATACAGGGTGGTCGAGTTAAGTGAAGACCATGTAAAATCTCAAAAACTATGCATCGGTTCAAAAAACATTTGGAATGAAATTTGTTCGTCTCGAAGGGGCCTATCCACCACTCTGTATACTAGCACAATTTTCGCTTACTCAATTTGAAAATTCCACCAGCTGCTTTTTATATTTCACAAAAAACACTTTTATTTTGCAAGGGTCTTTTTAATTCATCAAACTACATATTTTGTTTCACAACTTGTATTTTTTATTTAAAATACATTATAGATAAATTCGCAAAAAGCAGTAACTGTTCATTTCTTACTGCTCTCTAACAAGTGTATATATTAAATGCACGGCCTGAAGCTTGATGGCATTGTCAAATTGAGCATTGAGTGAACCCTCCAACCTTACTCGTCACTCGCACTCAATTGTTATCAAAAGAGGAGCGACCGCTTATGTTAAATCTATGAAGAACGCATTGTGAATTAGAGGGCGCTCTTACTTACGCTCATGCTCTTGCTCACACTCTTATAACTGCTCTTGCTTAGCTTACATTGTTAGAGCAAGAGTGTGAGCTCTCATTCTGAATAAGGGCCTAAAAATATTTTATCTCCAATGTTAACCTCTTTTTTTATCCTCAATGCTTAACCAAACTTTCCATTTTCTACTTTTTAATCCCACATTTTATGATATTTTTATCTTCCACTATTACACCTATATTTTATCCCACCGCTTTTTTCCTTACATTTATCTGCTGCTTTCTATCCCCTTTTTAACTCTCAATTTCTATTCTTCACATTTAAGGAAATTGACCCCTTAAAAGTAGAATAAAAGTAGGGTATAAAGTGTGGTATAAAAAAGGGGGCTCAAAGAAGAGGATAAAAAGTGGAGAGAGGCATTGGGGATTTAAAAAAGGGATAAAAAGTATCCCTCTAGCTGCATTCTTTATTCACAAGCGGCACTTTTAATTAAACAAAATGCATTTTTTAATTTTGAAAAATCCAATAAAGCATTTGAAAGAAACTTTATTTCACCTATCTTTGCAGTTGAATTTATATTTCTTTAGCAGCATTTTATATTTTGCAAAATACATTTTAGTTCTGTAAAATATACTTTTATTTCTGAAAATGCCATTTTGTTTCAACAAAATGCATTTTTAATCCTGCCAATTCATTTTTTATTTTGAAAAATGCATTTTAACATTTGCAAAATAGCAAATTATCGTTCAAAATAATTCATTATTACATGTTTCTAAACACGAAGCATGATGAAAGACCAGGAAACTTATTACTAGCAGATGAAATGATATCATGGAATCAAACGTGTTTATCAGATACTTTTGCCAGGATTGCTATTCAAGAGCGACTGCTCTTCGCTCCATGCCTTTGCTTATGTTACTATTCAACGCTCAAAAGATTCAACAATGGTCTTGAGCAAGAGTATGAGCATAAGTAAGCATACTGAATAAGCACAGACGCAGATGCTCTTACTATTGCTCTTGCTTACACTCATGCAAGTAAGAGCAAGAGCGCTCATTCTGAATACGAGCTTTAGTTTCTCTGACATAGGCTTGTACTTAGCACTCTGAGTTGGATTATTTGGGACCTTAGATTTGACTATTATTTATCAAGGAATAGGGTTACTGTATTCCTCCCTATAAAAAAAAAAAAAAGGAATACGCGACACGTTCAGTGTCCATGTATAAATAAGAATATAACTAATGAATTACAGTCAATTCTCGTTAATACGAAATCGTAGGGACCAAGAAATTTTTTCGTATTATTCGTATTTCGTATAAACCAACAATACTAAAAGTGTTATGAAATAAGCACGGAAATAGAGTACTTTAAGTTAGAAATAATTTTTATTCATCTCTCCTAAAAAAATCTGTAATAAAAGTTTGTTTTCGTGCTAAAACAATTTTTTTTCTAAATCACTATTGACTTTACAATATAATGTAAATAAGTCTTACAATATAATGTAAATAAATTATCGGGAAAAAATACAATAAAGTTTAAATGACGCATGCATACCTCCATGACACTTTTCACTTTTTAAATGATAAGATTTCTCGGGCAGAAGATTATAAAATAGGGTGGTTTCGTCAGTGTTGTAAATATTGTTAGGTGTATACTTTTCAAGCAGTTTTGGAAGAACTTTTTCTTTCCAATCATTTACAACAACTAAGTTAACAGCATTTGCTTCTCCAGCAAGTGAATGGTAGACGAGTCCGTGCCTTTCCTTGAAGCGGGTAAGCCAACCATTAGAGCACGCGAAATTTTCAATGTTCAGCTGGTTTGCAAACTGGTTAGCTTTTTCTTTTAGAATATTGCCGCTAATGGGAATATTCTTTTGTCGAGCCTAAAACAAATACAGCGTACAGTACATTATAGAAAAAAAGCTTACAGTAATTTCTACAGCACTGTATTGTACTACATGTATACCGGAATAGAAAAAAACGTTAACTTGTTTAAACCATGTTAAAAGTGCCATTTCCATGTCTTAGTGTGCTGCTTTTCGCATTCGTTTTCTTCTCAGAGTTCCACTCGATTCAGCCTGTTGTCTTATCTTTTCCGAGTTTTTAAGTATCGTTGATAATGTTGACGGTGGAATGTCAAAGTCTTTAGCAACCTGCCCTTTTATAGCATTTGGTTTTTCCGCTGCATTCAGAATTTGTAACTTAAGATCTAATGAAAGATCCTTTCGTTTCCTTTTGCTTGAAGCTGACATTGAATAAAATTCCTGACTGTAATAAAATTAGATAACTGCGTTGTAGTGATGAGAAAATTGATTTTGAAACGATGCCGATATTGCACTTGTTTAAATAAAGATTTGAGCGCCATGTGACAGGATTTCAGATCTGAATAGCTGAACCAATCAGATTTTGCGAATCAGATTTCCCGTTAGTTTGAAAGCACGTGATTCGTTAGTTTGAAAAATTCGACTAAATAACCGATTTTTTTTTTTTTTTTTCTTCGATGAAAATAATCGATGAAAATTGTTTTTATTAACTTTACACTTCGAAATCTGAAATTTTATCATTAAAATTGTTCCTAAAAGGACTATTTTTCAATAAAATTATGAAATTTTCCTTCGTATAAACCGTATTTTAATAAAAATATGTTCGTATAAAGCAGAAAATTTTACATAGTAATTGCTTTCTCGGGGACGGGCCACAAAATGTCTTAAGTATTAACCAGTTTCGTATTAACGAGAATTGACTGTATTTTTTTGAAATTCAGTTTGCTCTTATAGATTGTCAGTCATCAGCGTTTAGCTTACTGTAACTCTAATTCTTTACTTTATAGTAGTAATAATTGAATAAAATGTAATCAAATTCCTCCAATCTATTGTAAAAAAAATATTTACATAAACGATTTTATGATCTCTAATAAAATTCGACTCTTTGTACTATGTGTCTCTCCTTACTTTGCTCACTATTTACCTATCATACTATCACAAATGGGTGCTTATCAACAACTAGCAGAGGACCCAGTGTTGCTGGTGATAATTACACTTGTAGGCAAACAGAACAATCTCAAAAGGTTAAATTATAACTCCAAATTGGTTAAATAATAACTCAATCAATGCAACAGAGTGCGAAGGGATATCCATTCTAAGAAAAATCCGAAAAACGGGAATTCTAGGTGATATACCGGGACTTTATTTAAACTCTTACTGACTTGCCTCAGATTAAAACACTGCCCATCTCACCACCAGGGAACATCACTGAATACTTTGGACCACACTTTTTCTTGCCCTTGACGTAGAAGCTCATATACCCTCTTGCTCTATTCGAAACTCCCATTGTTCAGATGTTTCCAATGCCCGTATAGCCTTTTCTGTTTTAGCTGCAGTGTTTCTCTGACCAATCCTCGTTTTTTCACTTTCCTTTCCAGACCCATAAATTTTTGCCAATCGTCTGGACGTTTGATAGGGAGCTCAAGGGAGAGAGATAGAGAGTGGGTCTTCAGACATTCCTATTCTACTTTTTAATGGTCTTTAAGAATCCGAAGTTAGAATTTCAAAAATCCAATTTTTTTCAATACACACACATAGGCTCTTGTCTCCATAGGACTGCTGCCCCCAAAAGTTTACTTGTGCACTAAAAAATTTTGAATTTTTGAAATTCTGACTTCGGATTCTTAAAGACCATCAAAAAATAGAATAGGAGTATCTGCAGACCCACTCTCTACCTCTGTGTCTTCATCAATAAAATTTGGTTCAAAACTTTAAAACTTCCACACTCTCAGGGCCTCTACAGGGATATATCTAGGGTCAATTTGGTACCGTTTAAGGGTACCTTCACAAAATTATTTTAAGTGGAAACTGTTTCTTCACAAAATTTTAATAGTATTCATCAACTTATTACCGTCAGAAATGGGTGTTTATCAGCCTAAATAATGTCGATTCAAATAAGTAAAAGTAGTTTGTTTTTTTTTAATTAAACTCTGGGGTTTAGATTTTTTATTAAAAATTTTCCGAAAAATCTACGTATTTTCACAAAAAC
>JAHWFO010052113.1:142643-172633 GCA_023313115.1 Rhysida immarginata | reverse complement strand
AACATCCTTTTTACACCCCTGAAATTTCAGGATAATTCGTCAAGTATTTTTCTAGATATTCGACAAAACGTCTAAAATCGAAAGTGTCCGGTCATTAATGGCAATATGGTGTATATTATATCATTTCACGACATTAATAATATGATATACAGGGTGGTCCATAAGTCTGTCCCCCCCTTTTATTTTTTGAACCGAAGCAGATATGTCAATTTTGATGAATCCAATGAATAGGAAGTTGTGGGTGGCCTATCCCATGGTGCACTTTTCATGATCCCAAATATGCAAATTAGGACACATTCAAAATTTATCTCAAAAACCGTAAGGGATAGAGAAAAAAACCCCAATTGCAAACTTGTTCAGCATAAAAAAACAAACAAAACAAAAAAAAAATCATCCAAATCGTACTAACGGTTCCCAAAAAAAGTTAAAAAAAAGTAAATAACCATCTCAAACTAAAAAAAGCCAACTGGGCCAAACCAAAGCAAATCATGTTGGTAACACTCTAAAGGGTATGTTCCACATGATGCCCTTCAGCACCAATGCACAACTGAGCACGTAGTTTCAAAGATGCCATCACTCTTGTTACCATGTCAGATGTAATGGATTGGCAGGCAGTCTGAATTCTCTGTTGCAAATCCAGCATAGAAGTTGGCTGAGTGGCATAAACATTGTCCTTAAGGTAACCCCACAAAAAGAAGTCATATGGGGAAAGATCTGGTGAGCGTGCAGGCCAATGAATTGGGCCACCCCGGCCGATCCACTGACCTGGAAACATTGCATCGAGATGATCACAAGTAGCTGCCGCTGAATGGGCTGGAGCCCCATCATGTTGATACCATACCCTTCGAAGTGATGCTAAAGGAAGCTCATCTGCAAATTCTGCCACTACAACATTTATTATCATGTCTCTGTATCGTGCAGCTGTCAACGTCCCTTCGTAGAACAATGGACCAACCAATCCACCATTGATGATTCCACACCAGACATTCATCTCCAATTCACCTGGTGCACAGCTTCTCATAACCATCTAGGGTTTTCTGTTGCCCAATAATGGAGATTGTGTTTATTAACCAGACCATCTCGAGAGAAGCTGGCTTCGTCTGACCACAAGACCCAATTGAGAAAGCCTGGGTCATCGTTGATACGATTTAGCAGCCAATTGCAGAACTCAAGACGAAAATCGTAGTCTGTTGGCTTCAATCCTTGGTGGCAATGGACATAAGGGTGGAATCCATGCATATGAAGTAATCTTAATACTGATTGATGACTGCAGCCAGCTTCTTCAGCAACTGATCGAGTACTACAATGAGGATTAGCATAAACAGCAGCTAATATGGCTGTGCTGGAGTCCTCTGATGTGACAGTTGTTGGTCTACCTTGCCAGGTCTGATGACTGACACTTCCTGTTTGCTGAAATCGTTGAACAACCTGGCAAATTGTCTTACAAGTGGGAACTCTAGCATTGGGATATCTAACTTGGTATTCCCTGGCTGCACCTTTGTAATTATGTGCAAATCCAAAACATAAAACCATACCAACCATTTCTTCTCTACTATATTCTGCCATTTTTCAGACCTGATTGGCAGTTTCTTCCCCATTCATCAAAAAGCTTCAGCATTTAAAGGGCTAGTGGATAAAACCCAACAGGGGGGAGGGGACAGGAAGATGCAAATGCAAATGTCCACCCTGAATCATCACTCCTATTCTATACAACCTGTCCTGGCCACGTTTCAGAACAATAGGCTCACTAGATACTGAAACTACCTGCGTAGTTTCCTGTTTCTTTTGTTGGTGACACTCTCGGGCATAATGCCCAGGGGCTCCGCATTTGAAACACGTTACATCCCCCTTTTGAGCACGAGGCCTAACTCCTCCCTCCTTTAACAATTTCTCAAGCATCTCTTTAACTTCTTTTATCTCCCTTTTACATGAGCACTCCCTTTCCCTGGAGACTACTGGAGTGGAGGCATGCCCCCTATCTAGCGTCCTCGTTCGTGGTGCTTCCATTCCTACCTCATCATCTACATTGGCCGGATTGGCGTCCAGCTCGACTCTACTGCTATCCCCATGATGCCCCCTTTCTAACTCTTCGGACTCCAATGCGCACTTAATGGCATCTTGAAAGGTTTTGGGTGCAGTAGCTTTTAAGAGCTTCTTATGCGGAAGCAGTGTTCCATGTTTAAATCGTTGGAGCAACAGTTGCTCCCTTGTTGCCTCCATGGCGGGGTTTGCTTGAATAAAGCGATCCATCGCCAGTTGTAATCGCCCTGAAAAATCAAGCACAGTTTCGTTTTGGCGCTGTACGACGTCGTACAGCTCTTTGTCGTAGTCCCGATCAACCTTGACCTGGCCAAAAACCTGTCCAAGCCTTGATTGGAACTCTGCATAGCTGTCGACGTCGAACAGCTCCAACTCGGCGGCTTTACGTGCCGCATTTCCCTTCAATTTGGATTTTGCTACTGTGAGCTTTATTTCGTCTGTCCAATAGCCGAGGGCCCCTATGCTCTCGACTGCCTTCAGAAATCCGGAGACACTAATGCCCGTACCATCCCTGGAGAAAACTGGTACCGTCCCCGTATACCCTGCCATCTTTGGCTCTGGTGCAGCATCACCACCTTCTGCCCCTTCTACAGGCATACTTAAACCACAATAGACACACTTGTTTGCAAACTCCACAAACAACCATATTGCAAATTCAACAAATGTTTAACACATGAGATTGGGAACTTTAACATCAAACAAAACTCCGTCATGCGCAGTGTTGTAAGTAATGAGATATCCAGCTCGGTATCAAACGACCCTGGTGAGGGAAAACAACCTTTTCTCTTTTCAATCACTCCTACCCTTTTCAATCACTCCTACCCTTAAGATCTGGCAGAGTTGAGGAGAGCCGTAACCCCGTGAAATACTAACAATACAAAAACGCTTTACCCTCACTCAAGATCATCATTAAGAACTTCACACACTGTTGCCATGCATATTTTAATCATCTCTTGAAAAAAAAATAAAACATAAACTTTTCCCTTTCATTTCTCATGTGTCAAACTCCGCGTGCGAAAACCACCTGCTTAACCTTTGAGTGTTAAATTCTCGTGCAACTATTACTAGGACTTATTCTTAACTATTACAGTTATAATTACTAGTCCAAAACCATTAAACGTTTTGCCAGACAGAACAAGCACTGAAATGAGCGTCTCATAATTAAGAACGCGTTCTTAGCGTCACGTAATGGCGCAGTGATACACATAGGTTCCTCTCTATGACGAACTCTAAGTTCCACCGTGGCGAGGTAGTTTCAATTAAAAATAAATTTCGCTAAACTGCACCAAACCTTCTTGAACTGTGCACCAGACTGTCTTCATCGGGGACAAAACAAATAAAGAACAATCTCACCGGTCACAAGATGATCTTGACTAAGTTTCTTATCTTGGATGGCGGCCGACATTCCTTTTTGAAACATGACGTTCACGAAGCGATCCTTATTCCTTGAGGGGTAGACGCTTGTCGCAAACAAACGATTCTTCCCGAAATTTCCGCTACGACCGGTCCCATACGACTCTATGGGCCTTTAACGACGGGTAGCCACAAGTTCCGCAAAACAAAGCTTTTTGTTATATTTAATTTAACTTTGCTGAGCGTCTTTCATAACAACAAAACCTTCGTTCTTTCCTCGGGCTTCTCTGCATTACAACACGCAAAAAAAAAAAAAACGCGCTCCACAACAAACAAAGCAAACAATTGTTATTCCATTGTTGCTACCAAAAATTTCTGGAAAAACTGCGACAACAACAAGAGCTTGCGCTCTGCTTCTTAAATCATTGTCAGAGCTTCTCCAAGGGTACAAAAAAATTTCTTGATTATTTAAATTAATCTCTTACAAACTAAAATAACCTATTCTTAATAAATCCAGACAGTCTTTAACCAAACACACTTTTTTTTTTTTTTACACCAAACACCTGCACACCTAATTAACCTACACGCAACGCAACAACAACAACACCCCACCATACGACATCTTATAACGAGGGCTCCAAACAAAATAAACAAAAACACAGCCACGCTTACAACAACCAAACCACAGAACAACACACACTGACCCAGTCACAATTTTATAATTAAGATGTTGGTTCCAAGTCAGCGTATTATTATGTATTTGACTTCCTTTTTCATAACTATCTTCTCATCAAACAGAGTTGGTATTAGATCATAAGAGATAGTTTCTCTACGACCAGTAAAGGGAAAAAGAGTGATTTTGAAGGGATTATCCCTTAGATTCAGATCTTTATACCATGATTGCACTTTATATAGAGCTGTATGCACAAGATCAAAAGTAGTGAACTTATCGATCCCAGAAACGTAGATGGTAATATCATCTGAATAACCCTGGGCATAAATACCTTGGTCATTAAGAAAGGAAATGAAGTTGTCCACTACCAGGTTCCAGAGCAGGGGGGAAAGAATACTACCCTGTGGACAGCCCCTGGAGGGCCGAGCAACAATTTCCGTAGCCAATAAGTTGGATATTAATTATTCTATCTGCTAAGAGGACCTGAATCCAATTGTGAATTAGTGGAGAAATTGCTTTAGCACTTAGAGCTTTAGCAGTAGAATCATAGGAAGTGTTATCAAACGCTTCCTTAATATCGAGGAAAACGGCTAGAGCAAATTCTTTATGCTCCAGACTTTTCTCGACCCTAACCACCAAATGGTGTAGAGCTACCTCCGTAAATATGCCAGATTGGTAGGCAAATTGATTAGCGTGAAAGGGACCAAGGGTCCCACAATCTTCTCTAATTTGTCCATCAGTAATCTTCTCCAAAGGATAGATAAGAGGAGGACAAACTGATGGGTCGAAAACTTTTGGCTTGGCCGTAGCAATTTTTACCGGGTTTTGGTATAAAGATCACCTTGACCAACCTCCAAAGATTAGGAATGATCCCACCTTTCCATTGACCAACCTCTAAAGCTAAGCTAGCCCTAAAAATTAAACATAAGATTGGCGAGATCAGGCCCGATACCTGTTGGAGTAGTACTGGAATGATCTTATCCGGTCCAGGTGATTTAAACGGATTGAAGGATCTAATTGCCCAAATGACCCTACGACAAGTGATAACTTCACCAGCCTCGGCCCAACTAGTCTACGAAGTTCTGACCATAGAGTCAAGATAAGGTGGATCCAATGGACCAATGAGCTTAGCACCCGGGAAGTGAGTTGTAATTAAAGTCTCAAGGACTTCTCTACTGTTACTGGTGATTTCACCATTGACTTTCTTGAGAGTTCCTCCCATAATAAGTCTATTGCATCTCAAAAATTTATGGATTCTAGCTCTTTCCTCAGTCTTTTGGACTGATTCACAGAACTTCCTCTATGAGGGTTATTATCAGCTTTTTTATCGTCACTGAGCGTATTTTTATAAAAGTGCCACTCGTTAGTCTTTTTTGCCTTCTTAAAAAGCTTCCTTATTCTTTGTCTCTGTTGAAAGAGATCATGGTTCCACCAAATGCAGTGAGATCTACATCTTTTCCTCAACAGGGAACATTGTGTATGATACGATTATATTAGAGCCTGCTGCAACCCAGTTACACTAAGCTCATGGTGAACAATATCATTAAATCACGAATGTCCTCGCGATATTGAACCTAGTTAGTCTGCTTAGGATCCCTAAATGTTCTATCCCAGTTTTCACCAGCATTGAGAGAGAAGTGGATGTGCTGATGATCAGCCAAAGATGGTTTCTCATCCACATGCCACTTTCTAATCCATTTACTCAAATTGGAAGAACCAAAAGTAACATCAATAACCTCCCTTCTTACCACAGTAATGAAGGTTGGCTTATTGCCTTGATTAAAATATCTAAATTATTCTCTAGAATAAAATCAAAAAGAAATTTATTTCTGAGATTTTGTGTCCCTGATATCCCACAACGTGTGGTGAGCATTGGCGTCACATCCAATGACGATGACCACATTGTGAGAAGTCGAGGTTTCCCATATTTTCTTTATTGTTGGATGAAGTTTCTTCGTATGGAAGGTAGGCCGAGACAAACATAATGTCAGGAACTAGGCCGTCCAACCGAAGAGTAATTTTCGCACTGCCAAGTCTCTGGACCACAGATGATACATGGGTGGTGTGTTAATGCTACTTTTGATCAACAGACAAGCTCGGGGAGACAAACAATTAAAATTGTACATTAGCTTAACTCCGCAGTTGGACAAACCTCTAATTCTGCCCTTGAAAATCCAAGGCTCCTGAATCAGGGTGATGTGTATATCCTCAGCTAAGATGTTGCTGAGGTTGGCAATAGCCAGTTTCTTATGCTGAAGATTTGCTTGGAAGCACTTCAGCATTTGATGATGTCTTTTCAGAAGGTTTCCCTATAACCTTGGCTTGGATCTGAGACAGGCAAATGTACAAAAACCATTTCCTGTTTCTCAGAATCCTTGCATCAAGTTCAGGGATGGATAACACAATGGTTACTCCTTGGTCCTCAAGTTTGATTTTGGATGTCAATCCTTTTTAGGATTTAAGTACCAGAATACTTCAAGATAATCTTAGTGGTTTTGACGATTACCTTTGCCTTGCTAACCAAGAGAATCTCTCTTTCTCAGAGACTAATGCTTTTGACTTTGAAATCAGCCAATTGCAAGTATCTTGGTCGGCACAGAGTAATATGATGGCTCTAGTCTCCAATCAGCAATATTTAAATTGGGGTCCTGTGCCAGAAGACATGTCCCTCCATATAATCCATTAGCAGTTCTTGGAAGGCCTCCAACTGCTGCTCATTGAGCTGTTTGTCTGAATAGCCTTCCTGAACTACTGCCATTGTAGTTAACACTTCGTGACAAATCCCAGTTTTGGGTTCTTTCCGAAGCTTCTTGCCCTCTGATAAAGGAGTGTTTCCTGTTGATCTAGGACTGTTGGTCGGGGTATGCACCTCCTTAACAGATGGCTGAGGGCTGACCTTGGGTACTACAGTCTTATTGCCTTCCAACCTTTTCTTTCTGGAGTTACAGCGTTTAGCCGCACCAGAAAGTGATTTTGATTTAGATTTGTTGTCACCCACACCCAAGGCTGTAGAACAAAGCAGGTGGCACCTCAGGTTCGGGAGCAGCAATAATATCAAAGTCAGTACACTCAACTGAAGTCATTACAACCTCAGTGAAATCTGAAGTTACCTGTTTCCCTGAAAGGTCTTCAGGTGGGGTTAAAGAAATTTCACTATCCATACAAAGGTAATAAAAAAGCAGGATTGACAGTCCTTCCCGGGAGTGCCTGCATGCCAAGAAAAGGCAAAAACTCCTGAATGTTGCCAGGTAAACAGGAGACTCCGTAAGAGACACTGTAACCGAAGTGGCATCCACCCATTGGCATGGGTCGCATAACACCTTGGGTTCGGGAGTTGGTCTTATATACTTTTTGAAAGGGTAGATCGATCGCAGATCGGCAAAAGTTTTCCAATAAAATCACGGTGGATTTGAGTTCATAGCTTTAAATTAACCAGTCTTTGTTCAATCGTTTTCTGACAGTGAAATGAATTTTCTAACCCTTCAGAACAATAAGTAATCAGTCACATATTTTCATTCACAAATTATTATAGTCTGCAATTTATTAGCCCACTCCACTCCAAGATGTTGTGATGTCACAGAATGATACTACTTTTTATCGCTATTGGTCAGCAGTTTGTTGATAGAACCATGGCCACCGCCGATGAAATAAAATTTACACTTGCTCATTAAAATGAGATTACTATAATTATTTACACATCTCATTAATAAATTTATATAATTTTCATTAAATATAAAAAAATAATTTAAATGTTTATGTAAGTAATAGTATTACCATAGAATAACATAGAATGGACAGCTCAGCATTTCGATGGTAGTGACCTTGAAGCAGCGCTCCTAACGGATGGGTGGACTCTGCCGACTGTTTAACCTGCATTTCTATGGAGCATGCTACGAGTTTTTCTAGATTTTTAATTATTTCTCGGCCTGTAATTAACGGAAACCCCCAAGATCACATGGAAGCTTGAAATGAATGACATGTAATCTATCGGCATCAAGAAAAAATTTTTTTCTACGGAGGAAAAATAGATATTCGCCTAATTAAATGCACTTGAGTAACTTGCTTGGCAATCAGCTGACTGGCTGTTAAGTTTACAGCATACACCTAAATTATTTAGACTATGCAAATGTATTAATATATTTTCTGCAATATAGTAATTTCACTTTAAACTAATCTAATTTCAACAACAAAATTAATTTGACTTACTTTAATTTGTTTTTATTGAAAAAGTGATAAGCAAAATAAGTGACAAAAGCCATTAGAATGCAACTTTTAACTATATTATATACGCTTAAAGATATACATTTAGATACACTGTATATTTTAATGATAAAATTATATTGAAGTAAATGATATTGATAAAAATTAAGAAACTTCAGACTTCAACAAAATGATATAACAAAAAACAAAATTCATAGAAAACCGACAGGTGATTACAATTAATTTAAATTTCATTTTAAACTCCATGGGAAATGAATTACTATTTATTTTGAATTCATAAAAGGACAAAAATTAAAATTTTCAAGAAATATTTTTTTTTTTTTTTACAATTTCCAACCTGAATAAATTTTATTTTGAATTAAAAGTCATTTTAATAATTCTATGTTTTGGGGATTAAAAATATAACATTATTTCGCTGAGCATGGAGAAGTTTCTTATAACAGGGCAATGATGTTGAAAATATCCTTAAGCGCCAATCTCCACTCACAAAAAAAAAAAAAAAAAAAAAAAAAAATGAAAAAAAGGCAAATGAGCACAAGTTAGTCTTGGACATTTCTTAGCAGTCTCCAAGCGTCTATATTTTTTTTAACAACTAGGAGAATGGCGCTTAAGGATTTTTTTTAACATCTTTGCCCTGTTACAAGATATTTCCTATGCTCACCTAAGCAGCGTTTTATTTTTCAGCCTCAAAACATATAAAGTTATTCAATTCCAAAAAAATTTATTTGCTTTGTAAAAAGTCTAAAATTTTTGGTTCTTTATAAATTCTAATTTTTTGCCCTTTATGAATTTCAAAATTAAAGCTAAATTGTTTCCTAATGAATTTAAAATCAAATGTAAATTATTATAATAAAATGTTATTTTTTATGAATTTTGTTGCCTTATCTTGTTGAAGAGTTAAATTTCTTAATTTTTTTCTATATATTTTAATCCATTTTATATATTAAATGCATTACAATTCATATGAAACTGATTATAATTCAAATAGATTTTATTTATGAGTGATTTTCAGATATTTTCTGGCTTTTTTTCCTGTGATATTAATGATTCTTATTTTTATTTAAGAAACTGGTCAGTTTGAAAGTTTTAATAGATAAGCAAACATGTCTTAAATGTTTTTATTTTTATTGTATACATGAAACAAATTCATATACAGACTTAAAATTAACTTTTTTATTTATTGAAATGAAACTGAAGAACGAAAAATAAATTTAATAATGAAATATATTTGAAAAGCGCCTATTTCCCAATGCTACTCCTATGCTAAGCCAACCCACGATTCCACCAAGCAAGTTACTCAAGTGCATTTAATTAGGCGAATATCTATTTTTCTTCCGTAGAAAAAATTTTTTTCTTGACGCCGATAGATTACATGCCATTCATTCAAGCTTCCCTGTGATCTTGGTGGTTTCCGTTAATTACTGACCGAGAAATAATTAAAAATCTAGAAAAAGTCGTAGCCAGCTCCATAGAAACGCAGGTTAAACAGCCGGCGGATTCCACCCATGCTTCGCAGGGCGCCACAGTCGGCTCACTACCATCGCTTAGCATGGGAAACGGCGAAGCTGTCCATTCTATGTTATTCTATGGTATTACTGTGTAATTAATATTTAAATATTATGGGATGCGAAAACTAAGTAATTCGGTCTTTTTTATTCTATTCAATTACCGATATTTTGTTACCATATATACTTTTTTATAAGCCGAATTTTTTTCCCAAAAAATGACCCCTAAGAGCCACATTCGGCCTATGCACGGGTCAGAGTTGATTAAAACTCTTATAAGCGGAGTTTACAAAAAACTAAGTAATAATTCATTAATCCGTTTAGATTTCATTTATTAATCCTGTTACTGCTTGAATAAATTTCTGATAAGATAAAAGTATTCTCTCTCTTTGCAGCATACTGAGAATCTAAAAGGCTTTGGCAGCCATATTGGAAAAAAGTATGAGGGGGAGAGGGGCTTCAAATTAAACCAGCGCGTTTTTACATGTTCTCTCATTGCAATACATACCTTAAATACATTAATCTAAAGAGTTATTCAATAGATAATGAATTCAAAATGAAACATCGAAGATTCAAGAGATCGAAAAATTCGATGTTTAAATTTTTTGAACATCGATACATGAGCTGCCATCATCAAGCACGGGCGTATAAAATTTAATATACCTTAACAGCACATTGTATAAGTATAAACAATATACAGTGCATTAATCAGTACATTATTTCATGTCTTTTTCTTCATTTTTCCCATCCACTTTTCCATTGTTAAAACAAATGCTCCTGGTGATTTGCCCCAAACTGCCGCATGCCTTTTAATCTTGTAGGCTTTGCTACTATCGCCAAGCACTAGCACATAAAATTTAATAAATCTTACAGTACATTATACAAATATATACAATATAGAGTAGTCTAAAAATCTTATGTGGATAATGCCGATGATTAACTTAAAAATAATATAAAACTCTTTTTTTCCACAACGAAACTATTTTTCGTTGTGAAAAAATAGTTTCGTTGTGGAAAAAGAGTTTTATTTTATTCTTAAGTTAATCATCAATATAGAGTACATTAATTAGTGCATTATGTCACATCGTTTTCCTCGATTTTCCGTTGTAAAAAGTAAATGGATAAGTCAAATCTCGAAATAAGATGGTACCGAACTTGGTAAACTGTCATGGTGTTCATGCCAAGTGCGTCTTGAAAATCGTCCAAGAATGTTTTAATAAAGTTAATTTGGTTACAATTAAAATGTTATTACATACACGAAAAAAAGATTGGGAATCACTTTCCACAGCAAAAATCAAAAATACGTAACTAAAATAAAAATACATTACTGAAAGATGATCGAAACGAAATTGAAACCATGATCGAAAAATGGTTTATAAAATATAAATATATAAAATATATATAAATATATAAAATACTTCAGATACAAAGTTAATCGAATAATGGTTTCTTGAGTTATTATTTTATAACATCTAAATTTAAATAAAATGTAACTTGTAGTGCTTTTGTTTTAATTTTTGTATCTGTTATGCATGTGTAATTTTAAAGAATATATATATATATATATATATATATTAAAATCTAAACTATCCCCTTCGGTTCTGCTGACTAGTATGTCCAAGGAAGCCAGAGAACCATCTAATTCTTTTTCATATGTAAACTTAATGCTAGGAAATTGATTGTTTAAAGTGCCAACAAAGTCTTCTACGTTGGATTTGGAAGTGTCAAAAATAGTAAATATGTTGTCTGGGGTCCGGTCATTTGCCTTTTGAGCATCGATAGCCTACTATCGCTAAGCACTAGTGCATAAAATTTTAATATCTCTTACACCACATTGTACAAATATATACAATATACAGTACATTAATTAGTGCATTATGTCACATTAATTAGTGCATTATGTACGAAAAATTTTATCAACTTTTTGGAGAGTCCGATGAAGAAGATGCTACTTTTGATGGTTTTTCCACAATGATTTTCTTTTTTATTCTTTTTGTAATAAAATTTTTTTTCCCTCTCAAGAATTGCTTTTTTCTTTTTTTCTTTTTTGCCTCTGCTTATGCTCAGGTCATTGTGTTTTTCCACTTTGGGGCCAAAAACGAGGGGGGGGGGGGTCGGCTTAAGCACGAGTATAAACTGTAATTAAAAAAAATTTTCTTTTTAGGCCACGCTCTTAATATTTTCGATTTTTTTTGGTTTAGAGCCGCGGCACTAATTACACATTAGTAAACTCGAAAATAGAGCCCTGCACTCCTAATTTTTTTAACCATTTGGTTGAGATATGTCGATGACGTCTTCATAATTCGATGAACATAACTTAAACTTGTTTTTATCCGATTTAAAATCTTTATGCCCGAACATCCAATTCACTATGGAGATCGAAGATGACTAAGCAATGGCCTGCCTGGATTTGTGGATTACCCGGACTGATGATAAACTATTATTCAGTGTGTTTTACAAAGACAACTACATGCCAGCGTTTATAAAAAATGGGTCAAACCATTGTCACCCACAAAAATTGGTGGCTTTCCACCACCATCTGAGATGTGCCACCCTCCTCCCCCTCTCAGAAGAAAAGATGGATGAAGAAGTCAACAGCATTAAACAACGTGCGATATTTAACGGCTACCAGAGTCCAATAATAGATAGACTCTAAAGGAAAGTCCCCACAATTCTAGAAATCCAAGAGATCACAACCCTAAAAACGTACAAAAAGGACGACTAGGTTAAGCAGATGATCGTTTTACCTTATAATATACAGTTCAATCACGGATTACGAAAATTATGCAAGAATTTCAACTATAAAGTCATGTTTAGAAGCGGCAACATCCTATAAAGAAAACTTCGCTAAACGAAGGACTAAATCCCGAGGAGAAAAAATATCAGGAGTTTACAAGTTATACACTACTGTTTATAAAAATCGCAACACCCTGATGGAATAGCCCAATCTGCATTAAATTTGGAGCATTTGCATATCATGGGTCAGAAAAGAAACCATTAGATTTTCAGGTCAATACAATGCGTTTTATTGTCACATTAGTATCGGGTGAAACCACCGTGGGATGCAATTACAGCCTCTAAACGTCGTGGCATTGAGTCAAACAAGCTCTGAATAAGGGCCTGGGGAATGTCCTGTCATGCTCTGTCTACACGGGTGTACAGTTCATCCACAGTTGCTGCTGCAGGAGTCTGACGAGCCAATCGATGAGCAACCCTGTCCCACACATGTTCGATTGGAGACATGTCTGGTGAACGAGCAGGCCAGGGGAACAAGGGCATCTGATGTGCTTGGAAAAAGGCGAGGACATTTCTGGCCACATGCGGTCGGGCATTGTCCTGTTGGAATACAGTGCCTGGAAGGTTCTGCAGGAAGGGGATGACCTCGGGTTGCACAACTTCCCTGATGTACCGGTCACTGTTCAGATTGCCATGGATTCTGATCAGACGGGAACGGCCATGGTAACTGATTGCACCCCACACCATCACCCCTGGCGTTTGTCCTGAATGACGCTGCAGGATGCATTCTGGAAGGTCGCGCTCGCCACGATGTCTTCTGACTCGTATCCTGCTGTCATGGTGCTGCAAGTTAAACCTTGACTCATCCGAAAACACAACTTGTTGCCATTCAGCTTGCCACTGTTGTTGTTGATGGGCCCATTGCAACCTGAGGCGCCGGTAGTTTTGAGTCAAAGGAATCCGCAACAATGGTACTCGTGCCATCAATCCTCTGGAAATCAAACGGCGTCGTACAGTGCTAGCAGACATTGTCCTGCCTACTGTAGCACCCCACTGTTGTGCTAACACTGTGGAAGTGGCTGTACGATCTGCTACACACATGCAATAGAGGTGTCGTGTCATCTCGCGGTGTCGTCGTGCTGGGTCTTCCTGAGCCTGATCTTCGGTGTGCCCTGTTCTCTTCGCTCCACTGCCTCCATGCACGCATAATTGTCGTTGCATTACGTCCTACACGAGCAGCAATGTCACGATACGACCATCCCGCTTCACGCAGACCAATTATGCGTCCTCTTTCAAAGTTTGTCAGCTGTTGATATGGTACCCTTCGTCGTCGTCGAGGCATGGTGTTCTTTCAAGCAATTACTCTGAAAATCTAATCATTTATACTCTGACCCATTGTATGCAAATATTGCAAATTGCATATGGATTAGACCATTCCATCAGGGTGTTGCGATTTTTATAAACAGTAGTGTAGTGTGCCACTTGCCCTAAGTATTATTTGGGAAGCACACATCGCCTATAAACGTAAGGAAAAAAGAACACATTGCTTGCATCAAACATGTTAGATGGGGCTCTTCATCTTTCGCAGACCACGTCTTAAAAGGCGGCCACGATTACTCGTCAGAAAATTTAAAAATCGTTCAATCATGTAGTGACCAAAAATTAATCCGGTTACTCGAATCTTTGGAAATAATGAAGAGTAAGCCATCTTATCTTTTACCCAATAGCAATGATGGTCCGATGCAAGTAGTCGAATGGTTCCCCCTGGGCTGACTTTATTTTATGTAAGTTTTAACTTCATCATAGTGGCTCTTATCGCCAGGTATTTGTTTATTGGTTGAGTCTTCAGGGGCGCCCTTCCATGCATCGGATTCGTCAGTGTGTTTAATCTCAATATTTTTTTGATTGGTCAATTCTGTCAGCCTTTCCTTAAAAAAGGCTATCCTCTCTGTAATACTTTGGCTTAAGATATATTGATTCTCTATAAATCGGTTGTCCACAATGCTCGCTGAAGAAGCTGACATCGTCAGCAAAATGTACTTCCAAGCGTTTATTAAACTCTTTGTGGATTTGTGGTTTCCTCTTATTGTGCATATTAGAACTTTGTCCACTGTTTCTGGCCTCCCATGGTTTTCTCACAATCATGATTGTTTATAATACAAAAGTTCTTTATTATTGTGTTAATTAATAGCTTTAAGAAATTCTGAAACGAAGAATATATAAAAGTGCAGCATAGATGCCGAACATTTAAGGAATCGAAAGCTACACACAAAGTAGGCCTAACACCACTATTTGATTGGCCTCAAAATTCCCACGATAAGAACACTAACTTGAATAAAACGACCAAAACGATTTAGAAGTTTTTAAAATGTTTTAATTTATGGCTGAAGTTTACGCCAGGAAGAAATTAAAAGTTCTATTATGAAGGTAAGTTTTTGTCACCGATTTGCCAGACTAGTTCACTTTACATTACTCCAAAATGTTATGTCACGGTATGCTCTGTTGCTATTGGTCAGCAGTTCATTGATAGAACTATGGCTGCTGCCGAAGCAATAGACTTGCGTTAGTTAATTATAATGAGATTGCTATAATTGTTTGCACATTTCATTAATAAATTTAAGAAAGATTTTTTAAATATATAAAAATAATGGAGATGGTTATTATAAATAATAAAATTACTATCTAAATTACTATGGGACTATATAAGATACTATGGGATGCTAAAACAAAGTATTTCAATCTTTTTTAGACTTCGGGAAGTTTGTAGCCTAAAGTGAATGACTCATTTTCAAAAAAAAAATACAGTAATTAAAAGAAGAAAAATTAATTATCTTATGACTGTGGGTATTACTTACAGTAAAGACTAATAGGTAAAAAAAGATAAATAAATAATTCAATAAACAAAAATAATAAATAATAAATAAAAACAAAAACAGTACAGAAGGCAAAGAAACATAACCACTTCCCACAATATTATTTATTCAGTCACGTATACGTATACGTCAGCACATATGTCATTACTTGCTGACGAAGACTGCCGAGCAGTCGAAATACATATACGTGACTGAATAAATAATACTGTGGGAAGAGGTTATGATTCTTTGCCTTCTTTACAGTAATTAAATTTTAGATTGAAGTACAGACAATGTTCCGTGTCGTGTCGGCAATCAACAAGTCCACTTGTTGTGTCGCACGACGATTGCATCTGTCATGTGTTGTCCATAAGTTTTATGTTATTGTTGCCAGTTTATGTGATGATCGTGCGAAGCATTCTTCCCATAGATGCTAAGCTGCCATCTTGTGGTTCAACCCCGGCGTTATGAATGGAGCCCCAAGTCATGCCAATCAAAGCCAGCCTGATTCAACAGGTAAACACCATAGCATTTAAGAACGTTATTCAATCGCTCCTCCCCCCTTGTCAGTGAAGATATGGCATTTTCTGGTGTCAGAAGTGAGATACTGGAAAAAAGAAAAAAAAAAAAAAAAAGAATGCTCAACATCAACCTGAGATGGAATAGCCAAATCCCAAGTGACAGTATCCAGTTATAATCGAATAGGAATTGACTTTATACCTTAAAGGACATCCCAGTAGAAAAAGAGTCATTCAGAACCACGATATGGCCGTTCCGCTGAAGCTTATGCAGGAGCTCTCCAAAATGATCGCCACTGGCACGGCGGTAGTGTAGCTGATGACGGCACCTTCAGTTCCCGGTACAGAAAGAGCAGAGGAGCTCCCCTCTGCGAGACCTCCCCCATTCACGATGCCAGCCTACCTTTTAGATGAAGAGAAGTCAGTAGGCGAGTGCTTCAAGCGTTTCAAGAGGGCCCTCCAGCTATCCAACATCCCGGATGAAAAGTACATCGTGTACGCACGGGTTCATTTGGGGGCCAAGTTGAATGGAGTTCTGAAGATCCTCGTAAGCCCCATGGAGCCTGAATCCATCCCACACAGCGAATTAAAGTCGGTTTTGATCAGCCATTTCGACAGACCCAAGAACAAATATGTCGAGAGCGTAAAATTCCATGCTGTTGTACAGAACCCAGATGAGTCCGTAGCGCAATATGCACTCTGTCTGCGGAAGAACACCGCCTATTGTGAATATGGAGCATTCCTTGATAGAATGCTGATCGAGCAATTTCTCCACGGCCTATGATCGCCCTAAGCACAGGATGAAATTATTGCCAAGCAGCCAGACCAGTTCGCCAAAGCGTTCGAGATTGCCCAAAATCTCGAAGCCACCTTGGCCATCGCAAAGGCGGTCAGCGTCCCCAGTGTCCCGATAAGTGAGGAAACGACTAAATTTGGCTACGAGACCCCATCAATGAAGTCCGCGCATCAGGGAAGAACCTGTCAGAAAAAACCTGCGACTGGTGCCAGGAGTAGTGAGCGTCCCAGGTCAGCCATGAATCTTAGATCGTCCACCTGGAATAAGTCGGTGCCCAAGAAACCTTGTGGCAGGTGTGGCAGCCAGCATTGGGCCGACACATGCTACTACAAAACAACCACCTGCTATTCATGTCAAATGATCGGGCCCAAACTCTTAATAAACTGCATGGGGAAGCGGACCACAAATCTTCGTACCAGAACACGATTGATGTTAAGATAGATGGGAAGACACTGCAAATGGAAGTGGACACTGGAGCGCCCTGAAGAATCATCGGAGTCACCAGTCTTCGAAAAATCAAGCCGCATATCCACCTGCAGAAAGCCGACCGCCAGTTTAAGAGCTACACTGGGCATCAAGTTTGCTGCTTGGTGAAAACCAGAGTCCAAGTTACCGTGGGAGATGCCAGCCAGCAGATGGACCTTTTTGTGGTCGAAGGTGGCTCCACTGGACTAATGTGGACACGATTAGATTGCATAATTTGTCAAAGAGATCAAGTTCCAACAATTGTCCTCGCCAATACAAGCCATATGGGAGACTAAATGCCAAAAAGTACTCACAATGGAGCAGCAATCACACTTGAGTGGACTAATAACGAAATACGCGCACCTATTTCAAATGACTGCGGGCAAACTGAACGGCCGTCCAGCGAAAGTGCATCTAGTCCCAGATGCGACCCCAGTTTTTGCCAAAGCTAGAGATGTCCCTCTGCCGTTACGGGAGGAATACACCAAAGCCATAGATCATAAGATCCAAGCTGGTTTTTACAAAAAAGGCGATTTCTTTGAATGGGCATCGCTGACCCATGTGGTGGCTAAAAGATAGCATATGGCAGTCCACACTGTCTAATCAGTAATTACTTATTAACGTTTTTGATGCCACAGCCATAGCCTTCACATGTGCCTAACAGAAGTATGTTCCCAATGCATACACAGACGCATGGCTGCTGCAGAAACTACACACGCCTCACGCTTTTGGTCTCACGACACGCTAAAGCGGTACGAGAAAGCGTCATGCCCTCCTTTAGTTTGACGCCCAACCTCTAGTGATGGTTATGTTGCAGTGTACCTCTGGTTGGGAAGGGGAGGAGAGCCATAACCCCATATGCGACAATGCTTGACGCTCCAAAAACACGGATTACCAACACACCCCGCTCAACGTTTGTGGCCGGCACCGTGTAATAAGGGCATAGCAAGCTCATTCTCAAATATTTTGCTGGTACCTACTAAATAGGCACATGCATCCAGCTCGGCATTACAAAACCCCAGGCACAGAGCTGGGAGGCATCATCCAAAACAACAAGATAAACAGGAGAAAGTGCAAAATAACAAGCGCAAGAATCTTGCAAAAACGGACTTTTCTTATTTACACAGTAATTGTCTCTGTCAGGTCTATTCCCATGCACTAAAATCAGTGTCAGTTCTTGAGGAGCTACACTCATTTCTCATAAATAACTTAAATGCAGCAGGAACTTGAGCTGTTTTTAGCACATAACATAGAGAGGCTGCTTAAAGGGTAACAAGGCTGCTCGAAATTCATACTTATACCATAATCGTTATTTTCTCTTGGTCGGGAAAAGTTAAACAGTTGACACACAAAAAGGGGACGAAAAATCTTAAATGATGTTACCACTGTTCAAAGAAATCGCAACGTCGTGTTGTTATCTTGGCCATTTCGCAACACTCGATTCTGGACAAAAGAACATCAGGAGCGTGATTTGCATAGAGAAGCGCTTAAACAAATATTGAGAAAACGGACCATGAAGCGTTCTGTTTATATTTCTCAGCAGCATTTGAGAGAATGGGGGCCAGCTTACAATTTAAGAAGGCTCATCATGTGCGCCTGGCACATAACCTGATTTTTCTCACAAAAATTTTTCAGCTTCGAACATCGCTCGGGGGAAAAAACAAAGCATCCGCTTCCCTGCACGACACGCTTCAACAACGCCGATTCACGTACAACAAAGGAGAGGGAACCAGTGTTTCCGTTCTCCTTACAGATTCTCCGAAAAACTGCAACAACGACGAAGGGACAAGCACAACCTCAGGTCATTGTTGCAGCATCCAAACAATTAATAAAAATTAACTTAAATCGCTAATTATTACAAAGCAACAGTCTTTATTTATAACGAAAACACACAAACACAACTAGCACAAACGCGGAGTAGACGAGATTACAGGACCACGCCCCCTCAGCACGCGAAGATCGTATCTCACTGATGGTCGCCCATCCAGTGACTAGCCGTGCCTGATGCTGCTTAACTTCCCTGAAGTTGTGGGTTCAGTGGAAGCTCACCAGGCCACGGCCTCCCCCTCAAAAAAAAACTGCTTTTCAAAACTGCTTTTTATTTTTTTTAATTTTGACCTGCGATATAAAAAAAAATTATTAATTATAAATAGACTATTTTATCATCAAGTTAATTGATACTAGGAAAATAGAAAAATTTTGTAAATGAGAGGATATATTTTATGTACGAGAAGGTGTCAAATGAAAACTGCAAAATTGTAATTAAAATTCCAAATTTTGCCCCACGGAGTTGTAATTCTGCAGATCTGTTAAAAATGACTTGTAGAAATATCCGATAGGTGGTGCAACCGCCCCCACCCCCCGCAAATGATATAGCTTACGTCAAGCTCGCATACGAGGTATGGCGTCGGGTAAGGGGAGGCTAAGGGTTCGGGACCGATTAATAAGTTCACCCTGATACTGCGATATTTTGGTTATTAATCTCTTTAATTTCCATGCTGACCAAGTAACATTTCAAATATACATAAAAACAGCATCCTAGTCTATTCATATCGACTAGGGGCCCCTTAATTATAAACTACATTCCTAAGACAATATGCTATTCAGAGCGGCATGCACAGCTTGACTAAAGCAAATTGGCACTCGGGTTCGTTAATGGCTATTGGCCAGCATACAATCCTATACTAGTCATTTAGTGAGGGAGCATGTGGGCTCTTAGCCACCCAGTCAGAAACTTCGCCGTGCCTCTGAATAAGTATTCCTACTGACACGACGTTTGAACGCGTAACACAACTCCTTTGATTTCACAACCCTGACCCCTCTTGGCAGGCGCGAGAAACCCTGACTTGACGGCCACTGGCGAAGCCAAGAGTTCCGTTGGTGCATTCAGCAGCTTTGCTTCAACTGAGCATTCTCAATATGGTGAACATGACACTTCAAAATTACCTCAAATGAAAGCCCTGTAGCGAATAGCCAATGCCATTTCACGAACGGCGTGCATAACTACCAACTAAGATCAATTAAATCAGAGTTACATTCTATAGTCTTTCAGTAAATTATTTTACAAGTCGCATGCATAATAGTCAGTTTACAAGCGATTATTGTGACAGGTACAATAAACACCGCGTGGGTGTAGCATCGTCACCGTGAATGTTCAAACAGTTGCTCTCGGCGGGAGGACCGACTGCATACGGGAACAGCACACTTTCTAGTGTTCGTTTAGCTTCTTGCCCACGATGTTTTAATAAAAAGTTAAGGTCACTCACCATATATCTTCTTACTGCAACTTAACGAACTCTGTGTATTGATCCGAATTCATTTTTGTAACTGGCTACTTAGGCGGCAGCAACATGGCGGCACCATCGCTTTGATTCCCATCGACATCGAGTACATATTCATCTCGCTCGCATGACTCATCCTAAGTCCGTTCCAAATTCTCACAGCAAAGAAAAGACATAATGAAACTTGATAAAACAAAAGAAACATCTCTTAAAACAAAATAGTGAGTAATACTTCCCACATATTCGCTTATTCGAACGTCGGAGACGATGAACACTCGAGCATAAAAAAGGGTACGTCTATACTCAACGACGAAATTTTCCAAAAAAAGAAAACTTATATATACAAACTATATGCAGAACAACATGACTTATATCAATCTCATGAATTGCGATCGCAACAATCCTCCACTGGAAGCTGCTGTGATCTTCTTGGAAAAACCTCCAACAATGGCAGCTCCAACAGAGGATTACTTACGATCGCACACACAATAGCAACAAGTAACTCTTCAACAACGAAAACAAAACGCCACGCATTTGTATACTTTACAACAACCGAAGATGCCTACAATAACAAATAACCATTACAAGAACGTAAATTAACCGCAACATAAATTCCATAAACATAGATGCTAAAATTTCACACACTCACCCCCCCCCCTATTTTTCTCTCATCGGACATACGTGATGAGCCTTTAACTAGCACGTCACATAAGCCCGACGAAAGACCTCGAACATAGTCTATCCAGAATATGTTCGAGACATATAAAACAAAACAAAACTTAATACATTTTGTTAAACTCTTAAACATGGCAATAATCATCAATAACTATTACCGAACCAAAACGCTAGTTCGCACTACTATACTTCGCTATATTCTTAACTCACACACAATACTAAAATAAATACTATAACTAAACACACACCGAAGATAACTACACACACAATCAAAAATCACACACACAGAACAGATCTCAACTACCATTCTAACTCACAAAACCCAGTCTCACCTCTATTTAACACCGAGGAGACTTCTATGTAATTGTCGAGGTCTAGTTCTGCCTCTCACATTTCTCCCTCAATTCCCATATCTTCCTGCTGCATATCATGAATGCCTTCTATACATACTTCCTCCGTACCTATCATCACCATTTTCCTTTCTTTATTTAAATTATGTCCACTACCATCATTTTCCTCCCTTCTTGCACCCTTACCAGCTCTACCCCGTCTAATTTTTTTCTTATTTCCGCCTGCTCCCTTTCGCATAATACTCTCCCTTTTTATTCCTTTCTCTTTGCGACAACTGTCATTGTCCATTCTCGCGGGCTCCCGAATCTGATTGCTAATCTTTTGAGCAAACTTAATTCCTTCCCGCCCAAACATACTCTTCTTGTCTTCAGTCTCGATTCCCGCATGCTCCACATGTTCTGTACCTGGGTTCAACTGTTCCTCTGTACCTACTGCTACATCAACCACCTGTATATTGTTTACCCCCTTACGCTCTGTGTTCACACACATCCCCCCCCCCCGTAGGTTCCCATACGTTGCCATGTGCCATAACCTTATGGCCGGAACTATCTACATTATCTTGGGGTTCCCTTCCCACAGGTTCTAACACCTCCCTGCATAAGTCAGTGGGGTTCTCTAATACCTCCCCATGTTGTCGGGCTGGGACGATATTCGGACTTAGGGCATTTTCGTTTATTTCAAGGCCTTCTTGGCAACCAACAACTTCTGGTACCATCACTGCAGGAACGCGGCTCTCGTACAAAATTTCCCCATTCCAACTAAGTTCCTGTCTATCCAGAGTATTCATCCCTGGCACATCACTATGCATACCGCTCTCCCTAGCTTGCTCTTCTGGCACGTTGTAGTACTCTTGGAAGTTCCCACTCCCATTTAAACCTAACTCCCATTTCGTCCATATCTGACCCAGCTTTACCCATCTTATGTCTCCAAATCTTACCCCTCTTATTTGTGCCCACCCCATACCATCCGTGGAACACACCTCGAATGGGCCTAACCATCTGCATGCCCTACCCGTTCGTCCCCGGCTAGGTTCTCTGATCATAACATGCAGGGGATGACCAATTCTCTGGTTTCCAGCCACCATATTGCCAACATCATACTCAAAGGTAGGCTCAAACGCAGGCTCCCTGCTCATGGGCCAGTCACCAGACGCCAACTGCTCTATTGGCAGAACGCTTGCTACTCCAGGTACCAACGCCGATGCGCACTGGAAGGTCATGCCTTTCAAGATGTCCATTCCTAAGATGCCGTCGTATGGGTGATCTGCAAACGAATGAACCAGAAACGTTCGCGTGTCCATATGCCGGCCTTGTACCACTACGCCCAATAGACCTCCCTTCTTTAGGTATAAACAGCTTCCATTGATACCCTTAATTGTCGTTTCGATGTCCTGCAATGGTGGGCCAGCCAATTGACGGTAAGCCTCTTCATCGATTAGGGATACCTGTGATCCCGTGTCGAATAACATCGTGAGTGGCTGCCCCTGTATAAATACTGTGGCCAAACATATACCACCCTCCCCGCATTGGGTCAATATCGGTCCCTCCGGCTGTGCACTCAAGTTAACATTGCGTGGTCTGGGCGCAGGTTGAGGGCAATTTCTCGCCAGATGCCCAATCTGACCGCATCTAAAACGGCCATTATTTGGCCCCATTCCTCTCAGCACAACCGCACGAACCTCACTAGGCATAGGTGCTGTCTGGGCTGGAGGAGCTTGTCCACGCACAGACACCAGTTTTTCCACCGTACGGCAAGACTCTCCACCATACTCTCCAGTTTCTTAATGGACTCAACCACACTTACAGCCATGGTCTTGGGATTTTCCTATATCACTATTTGAGGAGTTCAACTTAACTCCCTTTTGGCTAAACTTCCCTGTATTGGTGCTAGATTCGCCCCCTGGACTCGTCTCCCCAGTCTCCACGACATTGCTGCCCTTCTAAATTTTTTCTCTAACTCTTCAGACCTCAGTGCCAACATTAGCGCTTCCTTGTAGGTCTCAGGGTTGGCAATCATCAGCGCTCGCCTATGAGCCACCAAACAGCTGTTGCAAAAATGTTGCAGCAGTACGGTCTCTTTGATGGGCATAGCCGCAGGAGTAGCACTTATATACCTGGCCATTGCCAACTCGAAGCGACTTGCAAATGCAGCAACTGATTCGTTTGGCCCTTGGACTGTGTCGTGGAGCTCTTGCGAAAAGTCCCTCGCTACTTTTAGGCGGCCAAAGACTTGTTCCAAACGAATACGGAGCTCCTCATATTCTTCGATGTCGAAAATCTCATGTTCTGCTGCTCGCTTGGCAGCAGCCCCTTTCAGGCGTGAATGTATAATCGTAACTTTGATCTCTGGGGTCCAGTTGGCGAGTACACCAATTCGGTCAACACTGGCCAAAAACACCTTGATGGTGACCCCACCTTCCTCTCCGACAAATGCTGGCACCGCACCGGTGTACAAAGGCAACTCTGGGGATGCAGCTGCAGCGGCCGCTGGGACAACGTCACCCTTGTCTCCCGGCATCTTAACAAATAATCAAAATCTCACTATCACTCAAAAACAATCCCACTGATTTCTACGTGTGAACAACTATTCATAACCCATATTTATCCTCATACTAACCATTTAACATCACAAACACAAACCATGTAACTCACACATCAACAAAACCCAAAATATCACAATTACAGGCTGACCTCCATAATCCGGGAAATCCGGATTTATGGTCCCTGTTCGGGCACCATTGTAGCCGCCCCCACCCCCGCAAGTGATATAGCTTACGTCAAGCTCGCATACAAGGTATGGCGTCGGTTAAGGGGAGGCTAAGGGTTCGGGACCGTTTAATAAGTTCACCCTGATACTGCGATATTTTGGTTATTAATCTCTTTAATTTCCATGCTGAACCAAGTTACATTTCAAATATACATAAAAACAGCATCTTAGTCTATTCATGTCTAGTAGGGGCCCCTTAATTATAAACTACATCCCTACGACAATACGCTATTCAGAGCGGCATGCACAGCTTGACTAAAGCAAATTGGCACTCGGGTTCGTTAATGGCTATTGGCCAGCATACAATCCTATACTAGTCATTTAGTGAGGGAGCATGTGGGCTCTTAGCCACCCAGTCAGAAACTTCGCCTTGCCTCTGAATAAGTATTCCTACTGACACGACGCTTGAACGCGTAACACAACTCCTTTGATTTCACAACAAACGGGGGAGTGCAGAGACCCCTCTTGGCAGGCGTGAGAAACCCTGACTTGATGGCCACTGGCGAGCCAAGAGTTCCGTTTGTGCATTCAACAGTTTTGCTTCAACTGAGCACTCTCAATACGGTGAACTTGACACTTCAAAATTACCTCAAATGAATAGCCAATGCCATTTCACGAACGGGGTGCATAACTACCAACTAAGATCAATTAAATCAAGTCTTTCAATAGTTACATTCTATAGTCTTTCAATTAATTCTTTTACAAGTCGCGTGCATAATACACCCATACCTCGTTATACGTACGCTCGTTGTACGTACTTTTCTATTTACGTACTTTTCAAATTATGGCACGAATTCGTTTTACGTACCCAATATTTTGTCACACGAGATTAAAGAGTAGAGTGGAAATACACTGATCATCAGCGCCAGCACTATGACCTCGTCAATGTACGTCATCATTATTTCCACTCTAATAAATTAATTTAGGCTATATATTTTCGATTTTTGTTTCATGTGTATTATTATGTTTATGAAGAAATAAAAATAATAAACTAAAGACTATAAAAAATATATACTAACTTTGCTGTATTATTTCATAAAAAAACACTGAAACAGATTCAATTTACTTTGTGTATATTTTGTATCAAAATCATTGATGTGCATTGTCAAAGCGTTATCCGCGAAAATCATTGATGTGCATTGTCAAAGCGTTATCGCGAAAATCATTGATGTGCATTGTCAAAGCGTTATCACGGAAATTTATTTTTAAAAAAGTACAGTAGTGACCTCTGATGAGAGCTACATAATAAAACGTCTCACGTTTTTCCTTTGCCTCGACTTTACTACTGACCCTGAAAAGTACGTATTCGTTATACGGATATTCGAGTTACGTACCAAGTTTTTGGAACCAATCAGTACGTATAACGAGGTATAGGTGTAGTCAGTTTACAAGCGATTATTGTGAGAGATACAATAAACACCGCGTGGGTGTAGCGTCACCGTGAACGTTCAAACAGTTGCTCTTGGCTGGAGGACCGACTTTATATGGGAACAGCACACTTTCTAGTCTTCGTTTAGCTTCTTGCCTATGATGTCTTAATAAAAAGTTAAGGTCACTCACCTTATATCTTCTTACTGCAACTTAACCAACTCTGTGTATTGATCCGAATTCATTTTTGTAACGGGCTACTTAGGCAGCAGCAACATGGCGGCACCATCGCTTCAATTCCCATCGACATCGAGTACGTATTCATCTCGCTCCCATGACGCATCCTAAAGTCCGTTCCAAATTCTCACAGCAAAGAAAAGACATAATGAAACTTGATGAAACAAAAGAAACATCTCTTAAAACAAAATAGTGAGTAATACTTCCCACATATTCGCTTATTCGAACGTCGGAGACGATGAACACTCGAGCATAAAAAAGGGTACGTCTATACTCAACGACGAAATTTTCCAAAAAAAAAACAAAACATATATACAAACTATATGCAGAACAACATGACGTATATCAATCTTATGAATTGCAATCGCAACAATCCTCTGCTCTAAGCTGCTGTGATCTTCTTGGAAAAACCTCCAACAATGGCAGCTCTAACAGAGGATTAATTATGATCGCACATGCAATAGCAACAAGTAACTCTTCAACAAAGAAAACAAAACGCGACGCACTTGTATACGGGGTTGTGCATAACCTTTTGCTAGGGGGCTGCGACTTAAACCGCAGCGTTGTAGCACACTCTTTTGACGCTTCGGCAGAGAGTAGTTCATTGTGCGTCTATTGGTATCAAACAAATATGGCTGGTTTAATAAATGACAGTGAAGAGCAGCGTTTCATGGATAGAGATCGTGCAAATGCATATCGAGAGGCAATGGAAGCAGGTGCGTCTTTTATTAATCGCAAATGGGTTGCGAACAAGTTAAACAGATCGGATAGATGGGTGATGGACAATTGGAAGAAAGGTTATGATAACTGCCATGCCGAATTTGCTGAGGGTAGGCCCGAGAAATTATCACAGGAAAGCAAAAACATCATTGCTAATAACAGTGGCAAAAGACGTCGCAGCTGTGTCAACGTTGCACAAAAAATTAAAGCCAAGCGTGGAAAAACAATCTCTCGTTCAACGGTTCAAAGACTTCGTCAGCGTGCAAACATCAAGCCATTCCATGTTATTCCGAAACCGATGAAGACCGCATTAAACATCGAAGATCGGCTCTGGTTTTGCGACTACCTGCGGGATTGGGTGGAAGACGACTTCATGCACCTTGCCCCGAGCGACGAGTTCTTTGTGTGGACTATGAGTCGTCCGAATTACCAAAACGATAGGGTCTGGAGCTTATCGATTACAGATATTTCTGACGATGAACACTATCAAGAGCTGTCCAAGAAGCCTGACTGCATTGGCATCTTCGTGTGTTTCACCGCCAAGCGAATGATGTGGAGACTCAAGGAGCAGGGTGAGTCATGGAATGGTGATTATTTTCGGAATTTGCTAACAAATGATGTTTTTCCGTTTCTTCGAGATCCAAACAACACTATCGACCCGCATGAAGTTTGTTTTTTGCACGATAAGGCACCTTGCTTTAAGGCTAATGCAACACAGCAAATCCTAAGAGAAAGTGCTATCGATTTCTTCTCATCAAACGAATGGCCCGGTGCATCCCCTGACCTAAACGTTGCTGAACATTTTGGAGCCGTGTTAAAAGACGCAGTGGAATCTTTAATGATTCAAGAACGTGGTGAAAATCGGTATTCTCGAGACCTTCTAATGGGACACCTGACATCTGTGCTGAAGGACATGGAGTACGATACTGCTCTGTTTGAGACACTCCTCTGCTCCTACCCGAAATAGATGCGTGCTGTTCGAGAAGCAGGTGGTGGCCACACTAAATATTGATGTGATAAAAGCAGAAATAAACGTACTTTTTGATTATCAACCGCAGAACATTCCACTTAGTTTTGTTTATTTTCCAGACCCCTAGCAAAAGGTTATGCACAACCCTGTACTTTACAACCACCGAAGACGCCTACAATAACAAATAACCATTACAAGAACGTAAATTAACCGCAACATAATTCCATAAACATCGATGCTAAAATTTAACGCACTCACCCCCCCCCCCCCTTATTTTTCTCTCATCGGACATACGTGACGAGCCTTTAACTAGCACGTCACAGTGGCAGGAAAGTAGAGACAAGCAAACAACTTCACAGCAGCAGTTTAAAGATGGGCGCCCCACTTCAAACAGCACCAAGGTAGTTCATGAATGGTGATGCATGTTTGTCACAGCGGCAAGTTTATTCGGAATGTGAAGTTCACAACTGGTATGACAGCAGTATCAGACTCCCCTCGCCTGGGTCAGGGACAACGAGTTGTGATGCCAGAGAATATTTCAACAGTTGAAGCCTTAGTGTTGCAAAATTTCCGAGTAACGATTGATGAAATTGCAGAATCTTTAAACATTAGTCATTGTTCAGCCCACCACATAATTTTGATAGTTTCACACATTCGCTACTCAAAAATCGGATAACTGAACGCTGTTCTTCTTCGGTGCATGTTTGAAGTGGGGCAGCCATCTTTAAACTGCTACTGTAACGTTGTTTACTTGTCTCTATTTTCCTGCCACCTACCGGATATTTCTACAACTCATTTTTAACGGATCTGCAGAATTACGACACTGCGGGGCAAAATTTGGAATTTTAATTACAATTTTGCGGTTTTCATTTAACTCAACCTCGTAATAAAAGTTTCTGAATTAAAACCAAGTTATAAAATGTGTACAGCTGTTTCTACTCATGTCTGCATTGTACAATATTAGCAATATAATTAAGTTTTTCAAAAATGGGGGATTAAGCCCACAGACCGCCTTCTCACTAGCTGATACATTCGCCTTATTTTACCGTTTACAATAAAAATATATGAAGAAATAAGTTTCCAACTCTATGCCTTTTCATTGAATGCTTAGGCTTGTCATTTCTCAAAATTGCAGATTTAAATTTCAATATTCTAAATTTTTAAAGAAATATAGAAATTGATTTTTTCTACAAAATATTATAATTAAAATTTTCATTACACATTTTATTTTATTATATTTGTATCTTTTATTCATTCCAAATATTATTACACTGCGTACCCGTTCGAACGCGTTCCGATGCAATGTGTAATCTGCTCCAATGCGGTTTTGGCATAGCTCCCGATTTCTAACTTCCGGTTTAAATTTTTTTTTAGAAAGATATCTCTGTGATTTTTTGACCCTTTATTTTTATCCACAACAAAGTAGTACAATATTGCAAAAAAAAAAAAAAATCAATTTTTGTAAAACTGCACATGTATTGTATTACTTTATTGTGGCTAAAGAGTTTTTCTTTTTATTATTCTAACTATCCAAATTTTGTTTTTTTATTGTAATATTGTTTATTAATTTCCCTAAAAATAAATATGGATATCAATCTCAATATACTGTAAATTTTATCATTACAGTATTTACTTTTCTTTCGGGTCGGGGCTCGATCTAACGCGGTTCGATTTAATGCGGTCGTCTGAAGCCACTGCTTGATCGAGTCCGCAGTGTGTTACCGTATTTTTTCGAATATTGGCCGCATCCACTTTAGGCCGCAGCCGCAAATTTGACGGTGGAACGAAAAAATAAGTGTTTATAGGCGATTCACGTTAGGCCGCAAAAAAAACTTAGCCTAAAAAGATCGAAATACTTCGTTTTAGCAACCCATAGTATTTTAAATAGTAATTTAGCTAGTAATTTTATTATTTATATAGCCATCTTCATTACTTTTATATATTTAATGAAACTTTAATAAATTTATTAATTAAATATGTAATAATATTAATTAAATAAATAAAAAATTACAGTAAGAAATTACGAGTGCAACTCCTTATTTCTATCAACGCACTCACTGCTGGATGCTGACCAATAGCAATAGAGAGCATTCTATGACATCATAACATCTTCAACTAATCGTAACCACCAAGTACAGTGAATTCAGGGCTAGCGAATTGCCAACTTTTTAACACTTGATTTTCTTAATAATTTATGAATGAAAAATTGTGTGACTGGTTAATTACTGTTCCGAGGTGTTCGAATATTAATTTCAATGTTAGAAAAAGATTGAACAAAAACTCGTTAATTTAAAACCATCAATTCAAAGGCCATTGCGTTTTTATCTACAGCAGAGAAGTCTGATAATTTTTACTATCCATCTGCGATTTACTCTTTCAAAAAGTGTAACAAAATTTTCTTATAAAAAAATAATATGCAAATTTAAAAGAAAATAGGTACAATATATGAATGTATTGGCGATC
>JAHWFO010052113.1:81065-94787 GCA_023313115.1 Rhysida immarginata | reverse complement strand
TTATTATTATTATTATTATTATTATTATTATTATTATTATTATTATTATGCCTCCGCTTTTGCGAAATAATAATGAACTGAAATGTTTTTTGGAGGAGGTTACGGAGTTTTTCGCCCATTCACCTGCGGACTGTATTATTGTGGGCGATTTTAATTACAGTAATCTGATTTTAAAGTTTATGATGATCATGCTTACTATTTTAGGTTTAGAAAATTAATTACCAGCAGTTGGATAAAAGAGTTAGACCTCAATAATGGTAACCATCTGCGGAATGGATACAGCGATAATCTGGATAAAATTTTTTCTAACTTAAATCTGCATGTGACTGCCACAGATTCGCCTCTTGTTGACCCAGATGATTACCATCCTCCTTGTATTGTGTATTTTAAGGACGAGTTGGAAACTTTTTTGCCTCCCAAAGACTCGTGTTACAACTTTTGATGTGCAGACTTCCAGAGCCATTATTGGAAAGTTGCTAATAACGATTGGTCTAAAACGTTAAAGTCGTTGGATGTTGATAAGATTTGGAATGATATTGCTGTCTCTGAAGCCGTCCCTATGCATAAGCGACAAGTTAATGGATGCATTTCAACGAGGAAGAATAGATCAATGCCAAGGTTCCCTAGTTGGATTACTGCACAAACTCGAGATGCTTGGGAATGTAAACGGAAAAGACGTAAAACGTATAAAAAATCTTCGCCCCAAGACTATTATTTGTTATTTGCTGAGGCCAGAAGAGCGTTCAAGAATAGCTGGATCAACGACCATATGAATTACTTTAAATGTTTGGAAGAGCAAGTTAATAATAACCCTGTTGCCTTTAGGGAAACTGCCCAATTATGTTTGAACCGCAATAAAAATCATAAGGAGCTTCCGGATGCTAATGCTTTGTTGGAACTGGCTCATTCGTTTGTCAACTATGAGCAGTAATTTGAAAATTTGTGTGAATGAAGATATTTTGACAGCGTGCTGGAGCACTTTAGATAAGAAGTCCATTTTTCAACCTTTGGTTGCACAGCAAATTTTAGATCGTGCTCGGAGATTATCTGCGTCAAAAGTCTGCACTTCTCCAGATATCCCGGATTTTATTTTTAAAGGCTGCTTGTCAGCGGTTATCTCTCCATTAACTAACCTGTTTAATGTATCACTGGGGTCTGGACTTTACCTGGCTGCATGCAAGTAAGTCAATCCAACCAATCCCTAAAAAAAAAAAAAAAAAACGAGCATTTGGCTAAACCAGCTTTTCGTCCCATCGCTTTAATTTTGTTTCCAGTTAAGCTGTTGGAGACTTTAGTTGCTGACCAACTTTCTCAACAGGTTGACGCTCATCTTCCAGATGCACAGCACGGTTTTTGATCATAGAGAAGCACACAGACTAATCTCGCCATATTTTTTCACCATATTACCCATTGTCTTGATACACGGATCCAGGTCGATTCACTATATTTGGACTTCTCAAAAGCGTTCGACAAAGTTAGTATCCCTTTGTTGCTGTTTAAACTGCGATTTATAGGATTGGACTTAGTGGCCAATGACTGGTTCAATGATATGCTCACAGGTCGGGCTTTCAGACTAAGAAATCAGATTATTCTTGTCCTCCCTTTTATATCAAAAGTGGTGTGCCGCAGGGGTCTCCTCTTGGCCCGTTATTGTTTAACATTTTTCTTGCTGATCTTGCATATGTTTTAACTGATTCCCATACTAAAATCATTATTTATGCTGATGATGTAAAACTTTTTTGGACCATTAACGACTGGTCCTCATGCTATGAGTTGCAGGTCATGCTAAAACGAGTATATCATTGGTCTTGTTGTAATGGGCTTTAACTGAATGCGTCCCAAGTCATTTGTGATGTCCTTCAGTCGTTCCACTGTACCGTTTGTGTTTAACTATGTTATTAATGGTACTCCCTTGGTTAGAACTAATACTTTGAAGGATTTAGGAGTGGTTATGTCACACAATTGTTCCTTTTCTGAGCGTTTAAATCAAGTATATCTGGATATTTCACGTCGCATCGGCATGTTGAAGAGGTCCATTCAGTTCTTTACAGAAGCAAAAACTTTTTTACTTCTGTTTAAGACTTTTGTGATTCCTACAATTGTCTATTGCGCGTGGATCTGGTTTGGGGGCAATCAACAAGTTTTACATAAAATAGAACGTAAATGCCTTAATTTTAAAGCTTTCATAATAAAGAACTTTGGCAATCATCTACCTTTGATGTCCGCCCATTTTCATAACATTTTTAACATTGCGCGTATTGTTAGTATTTCACTTTTTAGCATTCTTGTTGGTATTTTTCACGCTAAGTTGAGCGTAGGTTCTTTAGTGAATGATTTTAACTTTCAGAGTATTAGATTGACGCATAGGGGCTTCGTTTTTACTCCCTTGTACAAATGTACAAATGCATAGGAAGACGTTTATTTCACGGATCGATCCGGTGTGTAAAGTGATTACTAATTACTTAGATAATTTCAACGATGTTTGCTTTACGTGCTTCTGATGAACTCCATTTTTCTCTTTTCTCCTAACAACTGTCTGTTTCTTCCTTTCTTCTTTTTTTTCTTTTCTTTTTTTTCTATTCATTTTCCATCTAATTTTTTTATTCGTATATTTTATTTTTTATTATTCTCGCTGTGTTAATGTTACTATTTATTGTTTTATTTTTATTATTATTAATTTTTACATGTGGTTTATTAACCCCGTTTTGGGCTTAGGCCTGTTGGGGGACAACATGGGACCTTGCACTCTGATTTATCTTGTGTGTTTCTCTCCCTGTTGTTGTTACAATTATTATTATTATTATTATTATTGTTGTTGTTGTTTGGGGTAGCCAAACTCGGATCAAGTCCTGAAGCCAATCCCAGAGGTGGACCTAAAACAGGGCCAAGCCCAAGGGACTCAAATGCAAGGGAGGGAAAATTACGCACTCATGGGAGTATTGATGCTTGGGTGTAGGAATTTCCTTACTATGTGACAGGTGTTTAGAATTGTGGCTTTCTGTAAGTTTTTGTTTAAGTGTGGGTTTAAATTTAGTGTTGACAGGCTTTTGTCTAGCGAGTGTGGAATAACCCCAGTAGCAGAAAGATCGACAGGAACAATGTGTACTCTGTTAACCCCCCAAAGGCGTTTTATTTCGTGTGAAAGATCCGTATATTTAGTGATTTTGTCAGTGTTTGTCTTTTGTAAATTGTGTGTGTTGGGGATGGAGATATCAATTATGTAAGTCACTTTGTTTTGCTTATCTACTAGTGTAATGTCTGGTCTGTTATGAGGGATAGTTTTGTTAGTGATTATAGCTCTGTCAAAATATAGTTTATGTGTGGTGTTCTCTAAGACAGTGTCTGGGATATATTTATTGTATGGAGTGCGAATGTCCCTTAGCTTGTATATCTTAGCTAGATGTTGATGTATGATGTTGGCTACCTGGTTATGTCTGTGTAAATAATCTATCTGCATGAGTATTTTGCAACTGGATATGACGTGTTGGATGGTTTCCTCTGCGATATGGCATTTCCTGCAACACCCATCAGTCGAATCTTTGATATGTTTTCTGTAGCTTTTAGTGTTAAATCATTCAGTTGCATTTTGGTCAACATTGCTGTAATTATAAAATAAGCGTTATCTAAAAACGGACAAAGATGAAATACTGAATGGCCAGAAGAATTTTGAGAAAAACCGTATCTTGGACATCATCAATCATATTATACATCCAACACTAAGTGTTATCCCATGATAACGCCTCATTTGCCCCTAAATTTACTTCAAAGATAGGGACAGACCTCCAGCGAAAGATAGTTTTCTTCATTTTCTTCATGTCACAGGACATTTTGCAACACGGACATTTGCCCCAATCTTCCGTTCCAGTAGAACGGTATGAACCTGGTCTTTTGCCCCGGTTTTAATTTTTCAATCTTAATATTTTATTTAATTGTTTATTTATGTATTAAAACATTTCTATTTCAGTTTATTTAAAAGCCAATCAACAATCGGCCAATTGTGTATTACCTTCAGCTATTGTAAGCCCGCCAGTCAGGGTTGAATCAGTGCATGCTGATTGGAGGGTAGTACCCATAAGACCAGGTGGTTTTACGCTGCCTTCTTTGTAGTTGTTCAGAATCCTGATGATGAGAGTTCCTCGAAACGCATAGATTCGCAAAAAAACACTACCATATTGCTATTCCTAGACCATTTTTTCTTTTATTTTTAGTGTTAATAACCTGGTCTTGTATGGCAATCATGGTTCCTTCAGTTTTCCTAAAGAGACTCCCTTCACTCAACCAGAAGTTCGACGTTTTTTTGTCGACGTGCAGCTGGTTGAGGTCAGAAGGATGTCTACTGTGGAGTTGCCTTCCAAGCCATGATTGAAGTTTAGTGCATGTTGTAGGAATGTTATGGGTGTTCTGCATGCTGTTCAGATTCAGAGGTGTGTATTTTGTATCAGCCATGCAGACTGCTTTGTGTAATGTTGATGTGTGTTGTTTAGAGTAAAAGAATTCTCTGAGTGACTGAGTCTGTTTCTGGTGTAGATCTATTATGTCAATAAGACCTCTGCCTCCCTCTGAACGAGGCAGGGTGAGTGTTTCAATAGCTGCATGTGGATGGTGCTTTCTGTGCTTTGTAAGCAGTTTACGTTGTTTCCTTTCAAGTCCCTCAAGATCTGTGTGTGTCCACAGTATGACTCCAAAGGAGTAGGAGAGTATTGGCGTGGCATAAGTATTGATGACCTTGATTAAATTTCTGGAATTTAAATGCGTTTTAAGTATTGTCTCTGGCCTATGAAGATATTGTTTAGTGAGTGTATTCTTTGTGTTTGTGTTCCAGAAGCTTGGTTTGCTTAAATCCTAGATATTTGTAAAATTCGTTATTTTCCATAGCAGCAATGTGATCTGATTCATCTAATGTGAAGCCCCCTTCCCTAATTACTCCATTTTCAATGTGAATGGTTTTGCATTTGTCCAACCCAAATTGCATGTGTATGTCTTTAGAAAAAGTTTGTGTAATGTTAAGAAATTGGTGCAATTGTGTTTGTGCGGAGGCATAGATTTTCATGTCGTCCATGTAGAGGCAGCTTTTATATTGTTTGTGTAGCCGTAAGTTGTGCTGTTCAGTCTCTTTGAAAGTGCATTTACTGCAAGACAAAACCAGAGTGGGCTCAGTGAGTCACCCTGGAAAATGCCCCGGTTTATCTGTATTTTGTCAGTCGTGATGGTTTAACTGTTGAGTGTAGTGTAGTTCTCCAATGCAACATTGTACTTTCTAAAAATGTGATAAGTGTAGGGTTTATTTTATATAATCGTTATGTATATAAAAGCCATGAGTGTGGGACACTATCAAAGGCCTTTTTGTAATCAATGTAGGCTGCTTGGAGGTGTCGATGTTTGTGAGCTTGCCGTAGGACCACACTGTCTATCAGGATTTGTTCCTTACAACCCATGTGATTTCTACGATATCCCTTTTGTTGCTCAGTGTGAATGTTGTGTCTGTGTGTATAAATTTTGTTTGCGATACAGGCAGTTATTATTTAGTAAAGTGTAGGCAGACATGTGATAGGTCTATATTGTGTGGGATCTGTAGTGTTATGTGACTTTGGTACCATGTATGTTATTCCTTGTGTGAGGAAATGTGGCAATGTCTGTTGTGTTTGCAAAGTATCGGAGATCTGTTTTGCAAAGATCAGATGCAAACAAGTGAAGCGCTTATACCAGAATTATTATTATTATTATTAAAATCCAGAATTACGCAAAGACTATCATCCTTTTAATTATTTGGGGATGGCAGAGGGTCAGAACATCCTATTTACTTGTCTGAACTTTTGTCATTCACAAATATTTTCTAGTTAGCACTAATTAGTTTAAATGATTGTTTTGTCATTCAATTTGCTTTTTTTTTAATTATACACCATGCACATTTCCTGTCCGAGGCAACTCAGTGGGGCGAACTTGGCTTGGCGATGGGGCGTTGCCATGAAAACGAGTAGCGTCCGGCGTGGGGTGAGATTGGAGGTGATCGTCGCTTTCTGTTCGATGCTGCTGTGGCGGGATTTTTATTAACCAATGAGGGAAAGGAACACATTTCGGGACTTTTCGGAAAATCTTGTTTCATAGGAGCACATTGGAAGATGAGCCTTACTAAATAAGAATGGGAACAAAAAACTTGGGAGACAACCAATTCAGCTCTTCTTCTAATCAATCTCTTCGGATGATATCAGCCTACAGAGGCAATCAAAAGATCGCTCCTCAGATGTTACTTTTAAGACATTCACCTCCGGATCAAGGACTGATGATAATGCAGTGATTCACGGTAATAAGAGCAAATCTTTCACAGTGCAAACATCAGAACGTAAAGGCTCTGTGGAAGAAATTTTCCAATGAGATACATGGACTGAGAGGAGGTGTTGGGGCACGCTCTAAGGATAGACGGATTGGGCGCTGAGAGGAGGCGTTAGGACACACTCTGTAGCTTGGCGGAAAGAAGCTCTGTGATCGTCACAAGAACAGCAGCGGGAGCGAGTGGGTCAGCCAAGTGGTGGTTGAGTAATGAAACATGAATCCAAGGAGCGAGTGACAGCGGCAATGTGCCTAAGGTGTGTGCGGACCATTGCGTTGAACTTCACTGCGGGAAGGTCAGCGTACAACCTCTGACAATTAAGTTCAGTGAATGAGTTCACACAACAAAATGCAAAACAGATAGAGCCACATTTACTTTGTCCTTCGAAATAATCACCCTGGAAGGCAATACACTTTTGGGATCGGGTGTATAAGTCCTGGAAGCTCCTGGTAAATTCCTACTGAGGGATGGCTTTAAGTTCACGTGTCACATTTGCTTGAATGTCTGGAATGTCCGCAAATCTGTGTCTACAGGCGTGGGAACAAGAAAACGTCTGCCGGTGCCAAATCTGGTGAATAAGGTGGATGAGCTATGGATACGACCCCTTTGTTGGCCAGAAACTGTTGCACGATTACGGCAGTGTTCCTCTTTGATCCATTATCCACAGTTACGTGCGCACGCTACACCTTCAACTGAAGAAACGAGCATCTGCTAAACTATTGCATGCACAAACGTGACCTGTCTGAACTTGTTTAAACAATGACTGGGCTTGTATTCACATGCATTGTTACTCGCGTAAAGCTCGCACAGATATTAGTGTGTGACGTCATTCACCGAACTTAATTGTCAGAGGTTGTATATCATCGTGAGATGCAGACTCTCATATGTGACTTAAAGATAAATAAGGAGTTCATCTCCTTGAGTAATTATCACTACCTGCCAATTCATCGCAGTTTTCTCTCTTGAGTGAGATGGTTGATTGAGCGCTTAAGTGAATATAAGTCTAGCTAGACGATTATTTTATTAAGAGACATTATCTTTTAAATTAGTTTTATCCAAATAGGAAGGCCAAATCATTATTGTTCATTGCTTACGAAGTTTACTATTTGTAAAATTTATTTTGGTTATTTACTTAATTATCACTAACACACAAACATACTAATATATCTTTATTATTAGTTATGAATGAATAAATAAATAAATGAATAAATTAATAAATTTTTGCATGGAATTGTACTGTGAAAGTCATTGCGGGGTAGTTTTAGTTGGGGCAGCATCTTATGTGAAGCTGGGAACAGATGAGAACTAAGATGACTATTTTACAGTTAAACCCTGTTACACGTACTTCAAGGGACCTGGAAATTTGTACATTATTCTGAGGTGTATGTTATTCTGAAACTGGGGGGAGGGGAGGGGGGCTTGAGACTTTCTCGCTAGAGTTAAAACTTCGTTACGATCCTTGATTATGGTCGATAGTGTAGTCTTCGGAATTCCGAAATGTTTCGCAATGTCTACCTGTTTTGTGCCTCTGTCCACCTCTTTTAAAATATCCAGCTTTTCCTTTAATGAAAACTGTTTCCTTTTCCTTTTTTCTGCCATTATGATTTGTAATCTTTCTGTGAAATGTTGAAATGATGCTCAGACGGTTACAAAAAATTTCCTGACTTTTCCCGGTTACTTTCCCTTACCTATCCCGATCGCTAGTCACCCTGTTACATGCACATAAATTAAACAAACATAAATTAAAATAAACAAACACATAATCTTACCGTATTGAAGATGGGCAATCGTCCGTCAAGTAAAGGTCTCTAATCTAATTGCAGCACAAATTGGATCCCGACTGAGTAGCATGCAGAGATTTCCAGATTTATATATGCTACACTGACCAACCAATGAAATGTAAACTCTGCTTAATGGGAGGTACGTTGTAACGGGATTTTACTGTAGTTAAGATTATCATTTCAATTATTACAAACTAGTATGGCCACGTGATTCGGATGCCGCAAACTAGTCTTCCTAGGCAGTTGTTATTTTCCAAGCCGGTGGGTAAGAGACCAAGGGGTCGGCCTAGAACCAGGTGGCTAGACTACCTGGAGAATCTGGGTTCGAGTCGCTTGGATATTACCAGGGAGGACATGCGCCTGATGGCGGAAGATCGCGATCGCTGGAGATCCTCCATAGGGCTGCTGCCCCCGCGACCCTAACGGATAAGCGGGTTTGAAAAGTAAGTAAGTAAGTATTATTACAATTTGGTTATTGTGGCAAACACTTTAAGGTACCGTATTTTTTAAAATATTGGTCGCGTTCGCTTTAGGCCGCAGCCGCAAATTTGACGGTGGAACGAAAAAATAACCGTTTAAAGGCCTCAATTCACTTAAGGGCACAAACTTCTAGGATCTACAGAAAGATCGAACTACTTATATTTTAGTGTCCCACAGTATCTTAAACAGTAATTTTGACAGTAGTTTTATTATTTATATTCTAAATTATTTTAATATATTTAATGAAACTTTTATAAATTTATTAATGAAAAGTGTAAATAATTACAGTAATTTCATTTTAATGAGTGACCATAACTTTTATTTCATCAGCGGCGGCCATGGCCCTATCAACGAAATGCTGACCAATAGTACGATAAAGCGTACTCTATTACATCACAGCACCTCGGAGTAGAGTGGGCTTGAAGGAATCGCCGACAATAGCTTTAACACGTGAATGGTTAATTATTGTTTTGAAGGCTTAGAATATTATTTCATTTTTAGAAAACAATTCAACAAAAGCTGGTTAATTTAAAGTCATGAACTCAAATCCACTGTGTTTTTATCGGATAATTTTTGCTGATCTATGATCGATTTACATTTCACAATTTATAAAATATAATAGAAGTTTCCTATAAAAAGATAGGAAGCAAATATGTATTGAGTATTGATCAAATGTAGGTGTATATATATATACACATATTGACTATCAACCAAAATCATTGGCGCTTACGACATTACTGACGCTACTCCTCATTTCAGTTGAGGAGGGGGGGGGTGTTATTAATATTACAAAAAACTAACAATAATTCGACTCTTATTTACTATAAAGTTTGTATAAATAAGTACAATTGTCTCGTATGATAAATAGAGTTCAATTTTGTCCTTCTATTAATAAAGATTACTTCTTCCCCACACCAAAAAAAAAACAAAAAAAAACCTGTTCCCGATTTTACAGTTGTAGACGAGTATCTTTTTTTAATAGCGGAATAATTTTTGGTCGATAGCCAATACAATCTGTTCATATTATACCTATTTTTTCTTATATTTGCTTCCTATCTTTTTATACGAAAATTCTGTTACACTTTATACTTTTTGAAAAGGTAAATCGATCGCTGATTGGTAAAAAATTATCCGATAAAAATACGCTGGATTTGAGTTCACGGCTTTAAATTATCCAGCCTTTGTTCAATCGTTTTCTAACAGCGAGATTAATATTCTAACCCTTCTAAACAATAATTAAGCAGTTACATTTTTATTATGTACTTAACGTGTTGAAGTTATTGTCGGCGATTCCTTCAAGCCCACTCTACTCAAGGTGTGGTGATGTCATAGAATGCTCTATCGTGCTATTGGTCGGCAGTTCGTTGATAGAGCCATGGCCGCTGCCGAAGAGTTACACTAAATTAAAAACGAGATTACTATAATTATTTACACAGTTAATTAATAAATTTATAAAAGTTTCATTAACTATATAAAAATAATTTAGATAGTTATATAAATAATAAAATTACTATGTAATATACTATGGGACGCTAAAACGAAGTAGTTCGATCTTTTTTGTTCTATCCAAAATTACCGATCATGATTTTTTTATTCTGAAAAAAAAAAATTTTTCACGCCACACTCCTAAAATTTTCGGGTTTTTTTTGGTTTTAGAGCCACGACCTATATTCGAAAATATATGGTAATTCAAAATTAGTTATCGTATACGAACAGAAAAACACTCAAATGCATATGAATGATGAGTTAAATTCAACTCTTGTTCAGTAAGTAAGCAGTGGAACACTCAGGTTGAGTTGAACCTCGATAATTCAAAAATTCAAATTCTTTATTGAATAAGAATTAAAGGGGGGGGGGGACGTGTCACAATTTCACGTCTTTTTTTTCCTCCATTTTCCATCCACCTTTCCTTTGTAAAAGGGAAATGCATAAGTCAAGTACCGAAAAAAAGATGGCTTCGACCTTGGCAAACTGTCAGTGTTCTGTAAGATTTTTGAGAACATTTAATATCCAGATTTAGAATTTTTTATTAAAACTAATTATTTAAAATTAATCAGTTGTTATTCATTAGTATTTGTTGATTGGAATTCAAAATTTAAGATTTTATAAAGTTTTTAGAAAGAATTCAGCTTAGCTTGGAATTAAATAAGTTATTGTTTAATTTATTTTTTTTGTGCGAGTCAAGAATTGCTTATAGTGTGCCACTTTGGAATTTGTCAGCAAGGGGAAAGTAGGGATTCATTTTACACTTCATTGTATTTGGTCGGTTGGCTTGTGTTCAGGACCCAGGGGTATTGGCAAAGCTAGAGAATTGAACAGATCAGATTCCGAGACAGGAGGAGAACATTAGAGACACAAACCAAAGCGTGAAGTTTGGAATGTGAAGTTAGCCAGATGGACTAATTATCACACGAGTGATGAGATTTAGTCAGTATAGAAACAATTAGAGTGGTTGTCTCCAAACCTTGATTGGCAAGGGATTTGCCTTTCTTTTGATGGGTGACCAGCGTTTTTGGACATTTGATTGGCTAATACTGTTTTAGTTGCAGATTCTAAGAGAGAGAGACAAGTCAGTAGTGATTATGATTTGATAAGTGCCAGTGTGGGCATCCTGCTCAATCTTTTTTATATGTTTAATTTGGCCTTCATCTGATGTATCCTCGGTTCATCAGACAAGAAGTTCGAAATTGTTAAGTTTAGAAATTTTTATGTTTTAGTTTTCTTACTTATAGATACCACATGGATTTTCTTATGTTTGCTCGAATCAAGGATTTTTAATAGAGAGTCCCTTCAGCAGAGAACCTGCTTTAACAATTCAATAGCCTGTAAGTTGTCAGTTTCCTATCCCTTGACACGCGGCCAAGCCCCGATAAGGTACATCTTTCCACCGCCGGAGAAGGAGCAATTCATCGAGCCCACATCATTGGATGAGTCACCAACACCACGGTGAGAAGGAGTGAGAGAGACCCGAACCCCCCACCAGAACCAGAACAACGGACAGATCGAGATGCCACGGTAGAGCTAAATCTTTATTCTAGTCTTAGTGGCCATTCTATAGATGGGGTGCGTGTTTACAAGCATTTAGCTTACTTCCTGCCTAGATATGTTTTTGTAATAGCTGTACTTTTGTTGTTGGCTGTGACTAAAAGTCGAAATTATTTAGATTGACTGCTAAGTGCTGTGATTTATCATAAATTTTTTATTGAGTCGGAGATCATTAAATGGAACACAGAAATCGATGAAACGTTACTTTACTCAATAAATTTGCGTTTTGCGAATTGATTGAACAAGGAGCAGCACAATACGGCATTTTTATTGGTTACTTCGTTTGTTGTTTACTCTTTTCTGCCTCAGACAATTCTATATTCGGAAGTGAAGAAAGGCTCAGAAGGTAATGCATGCGCATTTCTACTTCCTGTGCACGCTATCTATAATTTACACCTTACGTTTCTTTTATTCACGTTCTTACTTGTATTGGGAACGGAACATTTAAGTAACACAAAAACTTTTGGAAAAACGGTTAAATCGTAAATTCGTTACTATATGACCACCATCATTATAACTTTATTGATCATTATCTTATTGTTTTTATCTATTCAGAGTTAGAATTGGATGTGCTGATTACCGTAACTTTTGGGGTATAATACGCACCCTTGTTTTTTCGTGTTTTTAGAAAAATTCCCAGCCCATAATACACAATCGCTTACCATACGCACTTTTTGTACCTAACATAGCGATTCAGCATCAGTAAGTGACGTTGTGCTGAATGTCCTTTAGAGTAGTTAATATGTGACCAGATAGAACTCATCATCTTCAAAATCGATGAGCTGTCAATAAAATCAATAAAACCAATCACCGTGAATATTAATGTCCAATCAGCATAAATATTAATGAAGTATAGTGATTTTCAATGAGATTTCATGCATATTTACCGAATTTATCATCAAAATCATAAATATCAATGAGGTATTGGTAAATATTAATGAAAAATTATGAATTATCGATGATTATAATCATCCAAACTATTAATTACATGTTATTAGGCTTGAATATTTAATTAGCAACTCTTTTTTTTATCATAGTTATGATTAGGTGGTGTTTTAGTTTCGTATTCCACCACCTCCCTTCATCTTCAAAATCGATATGATTATTTGTTTTTAGTTTTGTATTCCGTCAACCCCCATCATCTTCAAAATCGATGTGATTAGATATTTGTAGTTTCGTATTCCGTCACCCCCCATCATCTTCAAATTCGATATGAATACATGTTTTTAGTTTCGTATTTCATCTTCAAAATCCATGAGCTGTTAATACATCATTTCGAAAAATGTTGATATATTGGTAAATTAACAATCAATTGATACAATTACAGGTTTTAATGACGAGAATTAATGAAGATCCTATTAATTACATGCAATTTAGCATGAATATTTAATTTGCAACTTTTTTTTTCATAATAATGATTAGCAGACGTTTTAGTTACGTATTCTGTCACTAGATGGCGTTCCGACCCTTTTATTTTTTTTCAATGATAAATATTATGAAAAATAAGATTTTTTCGATGAATATTACCAATCATTCGATACAATTACATGTTTAATGACATCAATTAATAATGTATGTATTAATTATTTGTAATTACGCAAGAATATTTAATTAGCAACTCTTATGTATCAAACCAATTATTAGATGATGTTTTTGATTACGTTTTCTGTCATTGGTTTGCTGGTCCAGCCGGTTTGGTTTTTTATTTTTTTACCCCAGTGAATTTTTTCAGAATTTAAATGAATTTTTATCTTCACATCAATTAATTAATAACCAGTTGTAAAAGCATCATTATTTTAAAAAAATCTTTATTCCGACTTTGTGTATTTTTTTTTTAATGGTGATAGAGATTATAAAAGTGTGGTGCATTAATCTTTATTGATCAAATTCGACTTATGTTACGAGATGATCAATGCAACAACGGTCTCGTTTTGGTTGCCGAGACATTTAAGGTTTATCGGGGAATATATGCAAAGATTAAGCACTTACCTCAATTGGCCACATGATTTCATCGATGTCTGTCATTTATCTCGTTCTGGATTTATTTACGCTGGTTATAGTGATATTACAGTTTGTCAATATTGTCAC
>JAHWFO010052113.1:45681-71065 GCA_023313115.1 Rhysida immarginata | reverse complement strand
TCAACAAATATATGCAATATTGAAACCGCGTTGCAAACAATTTGCAAGAGTGTATCCACTGAATCACGTACCTCGTGCACCTCGACAAAAAGATGAGTTTTTGGTGGTAAATTTGGACGATTGTCATCTCGAAGGCAGTCACTGGATTGTGCTTGGAAGTCGTGGAGAATATTTCGACAGCTACGGACTTATGCCGGACAAACTCTCTATTTTCAATTATTTATCGAACTGTAAGAGACGATTTTGGTAAAATACCGAACGTTTGCAGAGTTATGTGACGTTCCAGTTAAAGGATCGTCACGCATGTCCGATGAGAGAATATAGGGGGGGGGGGGGATGAGTTTGTGAAATTTTAGCGTCGATGTTTATGGAAATATGTAGCGTTTAATTTACGTTCTGGTAAATGATATTTGTTATTGTAGGCATTTTCATTTGTTATAAAGGATACAAGTGTGTTGCGTTTTATTCGTCGTTGTGTTAAAAAGTGAAATTGTTGTGTTTCGAGAGCGATCGCAGCTAGTCCTCTGTTGGGAGGCAATTGTTGCAAGTTTTTCTGAGAAGATTGCCCAGCCTCTGGGAGAGGATTGTTGTGATCGTTTTCGCAGAAACGAGGATGCGTGACTTAGTGTATGTTTGTTAAAAATATTTTTATATATATATATATATTTTTTTTTTTTTGTTAAAATTTTTCTTCAGCGGTACGGACGTGCCTTGCCGACATGTTGTTGGATACTTGGGCGTTCGAAATGAGGCCATGGATCAAGAATAAAAGTTCGCTTGGCGTTGTAATAATTAATGTTGTTTTTTAAATATTAATTGGTTCGATGGCGAGCGACTGTGGATATTCGATGTACCGGAGACATGGAAATAATTGGACCATACCACAATTTCGAATGATGGGTGATGCTGTTTCCTTGGGGCCGTGGGCGAGTCATCAGCCATGGAATACGTCGTCGCAATGGGACGTGGGAACCCGGACTTGGAACACAAGATTGAATACTGATAGGATGCTGGTAACCGATATTTGGTGAGTGACTTTTAATGTTTTCACAACGCGGTAAAAGGAACTTTGTACTGTACACTCCGCATAGAGCCTGATAGTGCCATTTGACCTCCCTCTCTTGGCATTAGCGACGACGAACTCTTTTTTTTTTTTTTTTTTAATACAGCTCGGTTCCTACGCGGTGGATTTGAGCGCCGCTCCAAATCAACTGTTTATGTTACAGAAGAGGCTTTGTAAATGCCAAATATAATTACTGTAATAGTTTAGAATCTTAATCTAACAACCACCCTGCAGCAATTTAAGTGAAATTCTCGTACAATGAGGAACGTGTTGTGGAGGCGTCTGTGAGCGTAAGTAAAAAGGCGAAGTTAGTACGCCACGCTCACGATCGGAACTCGGGCTCGCCATTGGCTGGCATGATAGTAAGCACGGTACCGATCAAGTGGGGTTCCAGCCCCTCCTCCCCTACACGTCCAGGAAAGGAGGTGCCGTGCGCTTACTAGCTTGATAGGTTCGGAATATTTGATACGGGGGTACGTAAGTGCTCTGAGCTATCACTCCAGCAGAGCCAACACGTTCATGCTCTCATGACGATAGTAGTAATTCCGACTTGCAAGGTTCTTTCTTATCGTAGTCAGGTGTGCCAGTAGTTATGTGCAGGAATAATAACTTGGGTGCAAAAGGTTACGTAACTTTTGATGTAGGGTTTATAAGATTATAGTTTGGGGCCCCGTTTAAGCTAGCAATAAGGAGAATTTAATAAATAGAATATTGGAATTAAACTTGAATACTAGTATTTATGAATAAAGTCATTGTCATTGAACCAAAAACCACAATTTCAGTCTGACTTTCCATTTTATTTCGGTCCCGAACCCTAGCTTCCATCACCCCGACACTCAACGCGGAACGCAAGGGTACACTAACTATTATTGTGGGGGTGGCGGGACGCTACAGTTACACGAGCAGCGTATGTTGACATTATTGCATTTATTACATATTAAAAAGATGTCAAGGATTGTCACCTAAACGTATTGTAAACGAGCTGAAATCATTCCCTAATCCAGATGCATAAGTATATCTTTACGTGAATAAAATCATTAAGTAAAATATTTAAGAACAAAAAATGTGTGTTGATTATTATTTTATTTTTTTTTCTTTTGCACAAACAGGGGAGGGGCAAAATAGAATAAAATAAAAAATTATTAATAAATAAATGTCATTATAATACATTATTAATAAAAAAAAAAATTAGATGATAATTTTTTTGTATTATTTTTTTCTTTCACGCAGAGATCAAAAAAAAAAAAATTGTTTAAATGCGACATATGTGGACGAGTGTATAGCTACAAAAGAAATTTAACGACTCACCACAGGAAAAAACACGGTGTGCAAAATGGAATTTCGTTAAACTTCACTTGTTTAACTTGCATGCAATCGTTCCGTACCAAGAAGGAATTACAAGCGCACACTGCAGCTGTTCATCAAAGTCCCTCAAACTCAACTCTCCATGAGCCTTTGTCATCAACCTCAGTATTACCGCAGGGCATTAATGGGCAGCAGAATTCAAGCTCGACTTCGTTTCTTCCTTCTCATCCCCCTTCATCTTCATCCTCCTCAAAAGACAGTATCTTTGACAATGTGCCATCGACCTCGAGACAAATTCTCCAAGTTTATCACCAAGTCAGGGCTTGAAATTCAGGGCGGGATGGCGGGATTCTCGCCCAAAATTTTAAAATCTCGCCCAAGAAAACTTTCAGGAGGGGAGCTTCCCCACCCGTGAAATTTAATCATATTAAATGTTTTTATGATTTTATTAAGATTTAAAGATAATGTTATTTTATTCTTTATATCTTACAATGTAAGTTTTGGATATGAATCTTTTCCATCCATAAATCATTAGATTATGGGTTTAATTTGTCGTCAGCCATTATTGGTGAATTTTTTCATGGAGATTTAACTTTTGAACCAATGAAATTTCGCTAGTTCCAATTGTCACCGTTGCGGTATCGTCAAGAGAAAAATAGGAATTTATTGTGTAGCTCGTAGATTAGCATTGTGTTTAGATGATACTTCAAAATCGTCTCCAGAGATTGCTAAATATCAAGACACTTTAAAATCCATTTTTATATATTTTATTATCATATATTTTAAAATCACTTTTAAAATCATATATTTTAAAATCGTATATTCATTCCTGGTGTCGACAACAACTCCGGAATTCCTCTCCAACGGATTCATCCAAATAGTCACGCTTTGGCGCAATACTTGGAAAGGAATGAGGACTATGTCGAAAAGGGAATTGTGCATAAAGGGAATTACATCGAGGACAAATGTGAGTATAAGATACAAAAAGAATTTTGAAAATCGGTTAACAAATAAAAAAGTTACAGCCATGGAGACCTTATTTATCAATCGCCCCTCGTAGATAAAGGCAGGAATAAAAGTCGAAACTGGTTGGTTATCTATTTTTTACCAAACATGCTGTACTGCAAGATCACAATCCATTATGTTAATAGCTACGGTGCAGAAGAACCTCACATCTTTGACTATTTAATTTTTGTTTATTGAAATATAAGAATTTATTACATTTATCTTATGATTGAGTTTTTGGTATTTTATTATTTTTAACACATTTAATTTATGTACAAAACTTAAATTAAAATATTTTGAAAAATCACTTGTATAACCTATAACTTATTGTCTCCCTCCTAGACGGTTCAACTCCCCTCCATTTACAAATATAGGAGGGGAGGATCTCCTCAATGAAAAATTTGAATTTCAAGCCCTGCAAGTGCTCCCTTCTCTCCTCCCCCCACTGGAGGAACATAAATCAGTTAAACAGATAATGACGCCCCTTCTTTCCAACAACATGTAACAGCTCATAGGAATTTTTTTCACCGTTATTCTTATACGTATAAGCACGATACGACTGATATTTACACGTATTTTCAAGAAATAAGAAAAAGTATAGAAAACATTTTTGAAACTGTGATGATGAATCTTGATCAAGTTAAGTTTTTGATTTGTTTAGCAGTTACATTAGAGAAAAAATCTGACGAAACAATTGAATCGATGCCATTATACTTGTGTTCGGGAACAAGATTGGTTTTATTAAACACAGAAATTTCATCGACTATCGATGATGTGATAGAAAATTTGGTGAACAAATTCGATACGTTTCAAAAAAATGGATCTGGATGGACTATCTCGTCCATTGATAAATGCGATGTGCATTTTGGAAAATATCGTCCGTTGTCTGGAGGGTGTAAATTTAAGCTTGACAAAATATTAAAAAGTAAGAAAAATAAGAAAGCTTTGCTCAATGTGGAAACTGACAACAATTCTTGTTTTATATTTTCTGTCTTGTCTGCATTGCATCCTGATGCTATACGAAGTGATGTTGAATATTACATGCAGTTTATGGGGGAACTCAATTTAAACTGAGCGACATTCCCAACTCCAATTACATACATCCCAAAATTTGAAAAACAAAACGATCTCTCTGTAAAAGTTTACGGATATGAAAAAAAAAAATCATTCTTTCTTTTATACATAACAAAATCGTCATGCAAACGGAAAGTTAATTTATTGCTGCTTGAAAACCATCATTATTGTGCCATTCTGGATTTTCGTCGTTTAGTCAGGATGGGTGACAAAAACCGTGATGTTTGTTGCTACTGTTTGTCTATGTTTCGCGGAAAAGCAAGGATAGAAGAACATAAGAAAGACTGTCAAATGAATAAACCTCAATGTATAGAGATGCCTAAAAATCCGAAAATGACATTTAATCGTTATGATTATCAATTGAAGGTACCATACATCGTGTATGGTGATTTTGGATGTATTTTGCCAAAGGAACAAACATGTGTTCCTTCAAACAAATAGTTTCTTACAACAAACTCAGCATCACATTCCTTGCAGTTACTGTTATATCATCTTGGATAATGAAAATGATGAAATCGGATTTTTCTTAGAAGTCGATCTTCTTTACCCAGATGAATTGCACGATTCTCATTGCGATTATCCGCTAGCAGCTGAGAAACTCGTCGTTACAAGCGAAATGCTGTCGCCCTTCAACAAAGAATTACAAACAAAGTATAGGCTTCCTCATAAAACTGAAAAATTAATTCCCCACTTTCTTCCTCGTAGAAGATATATTTATCATCATAAAAATTTAAAGTTTTATCTCGATGACGGGTAGTTCTGGAGAAAATAAGTCGTGTTGTGAGGTTTCGTCAAAAAGCTTGGTTGAAACCTTACATAGAATTCAATATGTTGAAAAGACAAGCATCTTCGAGTAGTTTTGAAAAGAATTTGTTCAAATTGATGAATAATGCAGTCTTTGGGAAGAGTTTGCAAAACGTACACAGGCAACAGGTTATTAAATTCAACACGAATGAAAATCGCTTGTTAAAACTTACATCAAAACCGACATTAGATTATTTTGAAGTTATCAAAGGGAACTTGATCCTCTTTAAAATGCATCGTCATCACATTGTGTTAAATCGTCCCGTGTATATCGGAACAGCAGTTTAGATCTATCAAAGCTCACGATATATGAATTTCACTATGATCATTTGAAAAAGATTTATGGAGATAAATGTCAACTTCTATTCCCAGACACAGACAGTTTATTTTATCAGATTTTCACAAAACACCTTTATGCTGAATTAAATAATCGTCTAAGCTATTTCGACACCAGCAATTATCCCGTTGATCACGAGTTATATTCAACTGAAAACAAGCAAGTACCTGGAAAATTTAAAGGCGAAACAGCAGGGAATGCGATCACGGAATTCATTGGCCTAAAGTCGAAAATGTACTGCTTTCCTTACGGAAATACAATTAAAAAAATGGGTAAAGGTGTCAAAAGAAACACGCTTAAGAAAGACATACATTGCAACCATTATTTGCTGTTTAAAAGATAAAGCATTTTTTCATTTTTTTATCAGTTATTCGAAGTTTTAAGCACTTGCTTTACACATGTAAACAAAATAAGCCTTGTTTGTCAGCATACGACGATAAAAGATACATTTTAAATGACGCAATTCATTCTCTTCCATATGGTCATTATTTGATAAGAAACAAACAATTACTTATGTCCTGATTGAACATAAACTTGTAAGAATTAATTTTTTAATTAAATGATTTTTTTTTTTTATTTCTTAAAACATTTTGAAATTTTTAAAAATGGAACTTGTATAAAATTAAAAAATTAATGTTTAATGAATTGTAAGAAATTTTGAACTGTAAAATAAACAGGTGAATTTAAAAAATCGCCATCCATGACTATTTAGTGTTTTAATTAAATAAACTCTTTGCAAAAATCGTATTTTTTCCTAAATATTTATCATTGAGAAAAAATAAAAGGGTCGGAGCGCCATCTAGTGACAGAATACGTAACTAAGATGTCAGCTAATCATTATTATGAAAAAAAAAGTTGCAAATTAAATATTCGTGCCTAATTGCATGTAATTAATAGGATCATAATTACTTCTCTTCATTAAAACCTGTAATTGTATCAATTGATTGTTAATTTACCAATATATCAATATTTTTCGAAATGATGTATTAACAGCTCATGGATTTTGAAGATGAAATACGAAACTAAAAACATGTATTCATATCGAATTTGAAGATGATGGGGGGTGACGGAATACGAAACTACAAATATCTAATCACATCGATTTTGAAGATGATGGGGGTTGACGGAATACAAAACTAAATACGGAATACGAAACTAAAAACAAATAATCATATCGATTTTGAAGATGATGGGAGGTGGTGGAATACAAAACTAAAACACCACCTAATCGTAACTATGATAAAAAAAAAAGAGTTGCTAATTAAATATTCAAGCCTAATAACATGTAATTAATAGTTTGGATGATTATAATCTTCGATAATTCATAATTTTTCATTAATATTTACCAATATCTCATTGATATTTATGATTTTGATGATAAACTTTGTAAATATGCATGAAATCTCATTGAAAATCACTATACTTCATTAATATTTATGCTGATTGGACATTAATATTCACGGTGATTGGTTTTATTGATTTTATTGACAGCTCATCGATTTCGAAGATGATGAGTTCTATCTGGTCACATATTAACTACTCTTTAGGCTAGTGCCTTGGAGTGCCAGTGAATCCGTTAACATGAGCGTCGCTCAGTGTGTGCCTGGGGAAACGTAATTTTAGAGAAATAGTTCAATGGGGCCCCATTGATATTAAGTCAATCTATGATATCCAGAATTTATGATTGTTATGATAAATAAGATCAGTAGATCAATCAGAATAAAGCGTTTATTTTTAAATAAACAAAACTAAACAGATGGTGGCCTTACAGTATAACAGAGGGACATCAGGAGAATGGAGGGAATAAACTAGTTTCGCCATTTATTCCCGGCTTTGTCAAGGATATACAGCCAGAGGCATGCAAGCCTTTATACACTGAGTTAGCAAAACTCATGGGATAGTTACTTAATATCTGGTCGGGCCACCTCTGGCCCTGTGGAGTGCAGCAATACGGCGTGGTAGTGAGTCTGCAAGTCCCTGGTACACTTCTGGAGGCAGTTGACACCAGATAGTCTGCAGAGCCGAATATAGTTGCTGCCCGTTCGTGGGTGGAGGATCCAGTGCCCGGAGCCTGACTTCAACAGCATCCCAGATATGATCGATGGGATTCATGTCAAGGCTCCAGGCTGGCCAGCTCAGTCGTTGGACCTCTCCTGCATGCTCCTCCAACCATTCGCCGTTGACATTGGAGCGATGTGGTGGAGCATTGTCGTCTTGAAAGACTGCTACGTCGTCAGGGTGTTGAAATGTCAAAACTGGTGCAGATGGTCTCCGATGAGTTGACGATACCGTGGACCATTCTACGTTTGGTCCAGAATAACCAGAGGGCCCATTTCCAACCAGGAAAATGCACCCCAGACCATCACTGACGCCCCACCATCCTGCACCACCACCTGTTGGCATGCGGGGTCCATCGTTTCGTGAGGTCTGCGCCACACACGGTGCCTCCCATCAGCGTGGTACAGTTGATACCATGACTCATCTGACCATATGACGTTACGCCACTGTTGCAGAGTCCAGCCAAGATGGTTGGTGGCAAATGCACGCCGGAGTGTCCGATGACGCTGGGTAAGCATTGCACCCATGTAGGGCGACGGCTGCCAAACCCGAGGGCATGCAGATTCCGACGGATTGAGAGACGTTTCTAGTGCTGCCAGTATTGAACTGGTCTGTGATTTGCCGTACTGTTGCGCTCCTGTCTCTCTGAATCATTCGTCCCAGGTGTCGCCGGTCACGATCATTCAGGGCAGCTGGACGCCCGGTATGGTGCCTATTGTGGACTGTGATGCCTTCATCCAGCCATTCCCGCTACACTCTGGAGACAGTTGAGCGGGGAAAGCCAAATTCCTGCACCACTGCCGAAATGGAACTTCCCATGCGTCGGGCACCTACTATCATACCCTGTTCAAAAGACGTCAACTCACGACGACGTGCCATTTCTGATTAATCACTTATACAAGCTCTTCCCACAACGTCTAATGGTCCATTCCCAGAATCCGTTATCCCTGTGAATTCGTGAGCCATGCCCATCAATCAATGTGCTTGCTATCCCATGAGTTTTGCTAACTCAGTGTATATACAGAACAGTGGTACAAGTTAAGCAATGAGCGTAAATACATACAACAACCAATAGGATATAAAGCAAGGGGGCCAATGAGTTGAAAAATGATGTAATGGCCAGTCGAATAAAATAGAATAAATATTAAAAAAGTTTGTTTGAAAGATACAAAAAAGAAGTTGTACAGAGATGGTGCGTGTAACGCGGACCGAAAACAGAACATATCCGGTTGTCCGAAGACAAGAGGATTTACATAAAAACAAAATAAAATAAAGGGGTAAGAAACGTACAAAATGCAGAAGAAACAAAAAGAAAAAAAGAGAGAAAATCATAGTAGATCAGATAAAGAACTAAGTATTGTATACACATTAAAGTCCGTCTGGCAATTGAGAAGCATGTGTGGGATGGACCTCTTGGCCTTGAATATTTCGCTTCAAAGGTAGCATTTTTTTTTCTGGTTTATTACAGATATGCAAGGCAGACGTAACTTCCTCTTTTGTCTTCAAAGTGTTTCCGGAATCTACGAGAAGGTTTGCATAGTGGGAGACATGTCCCGTTTCTTATACGAGTCAAGGTGTTCTTTGAATCGCAATTCAAGATTGCGGGTCGATAACCCCACATAGAACATATCGCAAAACGCACAATTCAGGCGATAAATTCTGGACTGGGAATATTTGTCGGAGGCGACTGATGTGGGGGGTTCAGGGTGCGAGCAGCTGGTGTTGGAGTACGAAATGATATTCGGAGGCCAAGGGATGATAAGAAATTGGTAAGCTGGGAGAAATTAGGCCCCAGATATAGTAAGGACGTCCATTTTTTAGTATGGGGCAAAACAGGAGGTGGGGGGGAGAGAAGGGCCCGTCTGCGCGGTGAAGGATGCGGGAGAAAGTGGAGGTCGAATATCCATTGGAGTGGGCGAGGTGTCGGATTATGCGGAGTTCTGAAGATCTGGATAGGGGGCAGAGGGGGAGCTTCAGGTCACGGTCGATTAGGAATCTCAGTGAGGCTTGTTTGTGGTTGGGGGGTGTGAGAAGGAATGGTGAAGTAAGTTGGAGGATGTGGTCGGTTTACGGAAGACAGAAAAGAAGAAGCGGTTATTGCGGGGGTTGTTGGTGATGAGGATATCAAGGAAAGGGATGGACCGGTTAGTTTCTAGTTCAAAAGTGAAATGGATATGTGGAGAATAGGAGTTAAAAGTGTTAACAATATTAGTTGGGGTAGTGGATCGGGAGTCAAAAAGGATGAGGATGTGATCGACATAACGGAAATATGCGATGACGAAGGAATTATTAAGGAGGGGGGTTAAGGTATGTTAATTCCAGGTGCTGTAGGAATACCTCAGACAGAAACTGCTGAGTGGGAACCCCATTCCTAGCCCTGTGGGTTGGGAATAGTAGGAGTAGTTAAAGGAGAAATAGTTGTGCTAAGAAATTACAGAGAGGATAGCTAGTAGGTCAATAGTATCGGGTTGAGGGAAAGACGCAGCTAGTAACAGACACTGTAGGATAGAAAGGGTGGGGATGACAGGGATGTTAGTGTATAAGTTGATGTCAAGGGACATAAGGGAGAGGTGCTCATCAGTGTGGATGGAAAAAAGGGACTCAGTAAGGGTTAGGGAATTGCGTTAAATGCAAGTATTAGGGAGGATTTTCAGGTTAAAGAGGAAGGTGGAAAGGGATTTGGCAACGGTGTAGGCAGGAGCTGGGAAATAGTTAACGACGGGGCATATAGGCATGTTAGGATTATGGATCTTGACTAGGGCGTTAAGGCTGGGTGGGCGAGGGTTAGGTGGGATGAGGCGTTGGAGGTATCTGAAGCGTGGGGATTTGTTGATGATGGAAATAATAGATTTGTGGTATTTAGAAGTGGGGTTGGATGGGAAGGGTGACAAAATTGTTGGTGGCGATGAAATCGTTAACTTTATCAATGAACGTAGAACGGTAAAAGATAACCGACACGTTACCTTTATCGCCCTTGACGACAAGGGCATCGGAATCTTGTAACTTTGTCTTCAAGGTGTTAGAGGCAGCAGCATCAGTGAGTAGTTCTTGGGGTGGTCTAGACGCAGACGCTTCTTTGAAGGACTTGTGTATCAGATGTCCAGCGATGGCTCGTGCTGGAGGACGGTTAGTCTGGGGTAGTAGGTTGATGGCATGCTCGACATCTGAGATGACATCGTGTAAGTCGGATCGTGTTGGCTTCTTATAGACAACATGTTTGAGGCCTTTGTCGAGGAGTCGTTGCTCGTTGTCGGACAGCTGGATTGAAGTTAGGTTAACGACATTATCGTGAAACACAAATTCACCTTCAGGAGGATGTGGGCGTGTTGGAGGCAGGCGTCGGAGGTCGTCTAGCTTCTTGCATAGGGTTAAGAACTTATGTTCTTTGAAGGATTGCAGCGTAACTTCATCATCCTCGAAAAGAGGCATCAGAACATCAGGCTGTATGATGGATGAAATGTGGAGGTACAGGCGGAATATCTCTTGGTTGAGACGATGCTTCTTATAAACTAAGGTGGTGGTTGCACGGCTTACCCAAGTCCTTATGGCGGCGGCCCGTGCAGCTTGGGCGGCGGTAGACCTGTTTCGGACGATGACGTGGGCATATTTGGGTTCTGGGCGCTCTCGGATACACATGCGGTTGAACCAGATGTTCTGGATGGTGGAGGCTGGCTTCCTCTTGATGTAGAACATCTTAGAGATGAGTGGAGTCATATCGGTGGATGGATGGATCATAATACTGTTCCTATTAACTAAACTGGTGGTGGCCTTACAGTATAACAGAGGGACATCAGGTGTTCCAACTGGTTTCGCCATTTATTCCCGGCTTTGTCAAGGATATACAGCAAGAGGCATGCAAGCCTTTATATATACAGAACAGTGGTACAAGTTAAGCAATGAGCGTATATACATACAAGAACCAATAGGATATAAAGCAAGGGGGCCAATGAGTTAAAAAATGATGTAATGGCCAGTAGAATAAAATAGAATAAATACAAAAACGTTTTTTTGAAAGATACACAAAAGAAGTTGTACAGAGATGGTGCGTTTAACGCGGACCGAAAAGAGAACATATCCGGTTGTCCGAAGACAAGAGGATTTACATAAAAACAAAATAAAATAAAGGGATAAGAAACTTACAAAATGCAGAAAAAACAAAAAAAAAAAAAAAGAGAGAGAGAAAATCATAGTAGATCAGATAAAGAACTACCGTAATTTACGGTAGTAACGCCGCGGCTTATCTAATAAAAAAGTTGTAAAAAATGCCTGTGCGGCCTAACTACTGTTGCGGCCTAACTACCGTTTTTTTTTCCAAACAGCATGACAACAACGATTTCAGAAAACTGATACTGCTTTGAAGTGATGCAGTTGCATTCCGTCCTGATGAAAATCAAACGAAATTAGCGCATAATATACATTACAGTATCTTAATTTTCCTGTATATACAATGTACACTTCATTATTTATTACATTTATTCGCTTTTCATTTGAATTCTCCACTGCCCGCCCGTCGCCATTTTCACAAATCGAAACACAGTTGTACTTCATGGATTGAGAAGGTACATTCGTATTTTTTTTTTTGCGCCGGAAATTCAAATGAAAAGTTGCATAATGAACTTCAGACGAAATTAGCGTATAATATACATCACAGAACTTTAATTACCCTGTATTTACAATGTATAGTTCATTATATATTACAATATTTCACTTTTCATCTGAATTTACCGTCGCCAATAAAATACGAATGTAAGTTTTCAAATACGAAGGCCAACAAATATGCTGTAAAGTGGCATTCTGTTCATATTTCACTTTTCATTCCGATCCCACCTCGAAGTATGTTCTAAATGCGTTTATAGTTTTGTAATGAATCTGAAGGCACAAAACATGTTTTTTTTTAGGATAAAAAGTCGTATTATGAACTTCAAACGAAATTAGCGTATAATATACATGACAGAACTTTAATTACCGTGTAGTTCATAAATGTAAAATCTCCGATAGTAATGGCGCAGCGGCCGATACGCTCCCCCACCACCACACACGCAATCGGTAATCTAAAAACAGTTTTTTTATATGGCTTATATGCTTCAATAAAAGTAATACGCATTTCAGTGGGGGAAAATTTTTAATTTCGTACATATAATATATTTTTGCATACATTTCCTCCAGCGTCGAATACATTTTTGGCCGTCGATTGTGTCCTAACTGCCTTGCTACTGCACAATTGCTCTTAAGCCTTTTCAATCTTGGCTGTTAGTTTAAAAGCTTGCACGTCGCTTTGGCGAATTTGAAACATACTCTGCTCATGGTGAAGATAAAACTCCACCGTGCTCTTGCTTATAATAATAATAATAATAATAATAATAATAATAATAAAATACTGGTGTTTCTAACACCTCTCAAGCGCTCTCATGATCGTTTAGCCCCGCGCGCGCGCGCTCGTGAAACCTGTTGATTGTCAGCCCCGAGCATCGAGATAAAAAGTCCGATCAGTAAATAATAGCAAGAGCGTACCTTCATCTGTTCTTGATAAGAGTTAACTGCCACAGAAACTCGTTATGCTTTCAAACTTTGTTTTACGCGTAATTATTTATTTTCCTATATTATAATCTGGTGGGGATTTATTAGATTTCAATGCATTTATTCTTTTATGAAAAAAATATGAGCGTTAAAACGCAAAAAATCTACGAGAAACCTAACGAAACTTTAAAGAAAATTCGAAACCTAAGAGAAAGAACTTTAAAAAATAAAAAATGTAAAACAATCTTCGCTTTTATTTTCAGCTTCTTCGCCCCTACCATGTATCCAGCTATAAGAAATTTTAATTAAAAAACACAAAAGAAATACGCTAACAGGCAACTTGTTCTCCTTAAAGACAAATTTCGTTTCCCGTTTTCACTATATCCGTGTGTGTGTGTGCGCGCCAATCAAATGCTGGCTGCGGGAGTTGGCCGTTGTGTAGTGGGAGCGCAGCGAGTGCGCGTCGCCGTCACCTAAAAGTGAAGATTTATCCTAAAAAAAAAACGTGTATCCTGACGTGTTTTGTGCCTTCAGATTCATTACAAAACTATAAACGCATTTAGAACATACTTCGAAGTGGGATCGGAATGAAAAGTGAAATATGAACAGAATGCCACTTTACAACATATTTGTTGGCCTTCGTATTTGAAAACTTACATTCGTATTTTATTGGCGACGGGAAATTCAGATGAAAAGTGAAATATTGTAATATATAATGAACTATACGTTGTAAATACAGGGTAATTAAAGTTCTGCGATGTATATTATACGCTAATTTCGTCTGAAGTTCATTATGCAACTTTTCATTTGAATTTCCGGCGCCAAAAAAAATACGAATGTACCTTCTCAATCCATGAAGTACAACTGTGTTTCGATTTGTGAAAATGGCGACGGGCAGTGGGGAATTCAAATGAAAAGCGAATAAATGTAATAAATAATGAAGTGTACATTGTATATACAGGAAAATTAAGGTACTGTAATGTATATTATGTGCTAATTTCGTTTGATTATTAAAAGGGGGAGGGAGGTGCGGCCTAACTACCGTTTTTTTTTCTAAAATGATGCGTTTTTATCGGTGCGGCCTAACTACCGCTGCGGCGTTATTACCGTAAATTACGGTAAATATTGCATACACATTAAAGTCCATCTGGCAATTGAAAAGCAAGTGTGGGGTGGACCTCTTGGCCTTGAAAATTTCGATCGCTTCGAGGGTAGCAGTTTTTTCTGGTTTATTACAGATATGCAAGACAGACATAACTTCTTCATTTATTTTTGTCTGCCAACTGAATGTTGTCAAATTACCCCCTTTTTCTGGTTTCGAACTTTAGCAATCCCACTTCCCAGCTTCGATTTGTTGACGGTGTTGTTAATTTATTCATTGAGAGGGTGGGGCAACGCTACAATAGAACCATGCACAGTACATTTCTGTAACTTTTTATTATTTCAGTTAACTTCTCTTTTGTATGTAGACAAGGTAGGAAGTCTGAAGGCTTAAAGTGGGTAAACCAAACGAAATTACTTTCTACTGGAATAAAAAATGAAAATTTAACACAGGATGGCAGGACCTTGAAAAAAGCTGTCGTTTTGAATAAAGGCTATCCTTTTTTAAAGGAAAGAGTGAAAGTGATATTAGGGGCATTAAGTGATTTCTTATATATTACAGTATATACAGATCAAGTAGTGAGGGGAGAAAGTTTTTTTAGGGAGAGCAGAAGGAACCACTGGGAAGACTGGAAATAAAATAGAATACGTGCTGGGATAGGACAATACCGAGGCCAATGGGAGGAGATGTGAAAAAGGTGCAGTAGTGAGAACATAATGCAAGGGAAAATGTGCTGGGATAGGACAAAAACGAGGACCAATGGAAGATAACGGGGCAGTGAAAAGAGTGCAATAGCAAACACATAGGAATGAAACTAACAGAAATTGTAAACAAAAAGAATGATAATTAAGAAATACAGTCGAAACCGCTGTAAAAGGACCGTCGTGAAATCGAAAATTTACTCTTATAAACGGAGTTTAGAATACACAGGACAGTTACTCGGAGAAATGAAGAATGGCTATTATCAGCGGAGCGCTCCTATAATGGTTTTTTGAGGGTCTTGCGACCCTGTGTTCAATTTGATTTTTTATTTTATTCCAGAGTTCGTGTCTCGTCCTTCTTTTCTTCTATATCTGTCATTTCTACTGGAATGAAATTTTCTCTTCTAATTTTTATAGCTTTTCATTTTTTGGAAAATAATGAAATGAGACATTTGGATTTTTCCCTTTCCAATTCAAACATAACAAAACCGAACAATTAATTGGCATATTGTATCCGTTTTCATAAAAACCTCATTGCAGCCCTGCTTTGCTTTCCTCGTGGTGTATTTCTCATATCTGCCACCAGTTCGTGCTCAAATATCACGGAAAATGTCTATTTAATTGGTCAAAAGTTAAGCTAACTTAATTGCTCCTCCCTGCTCCCCAGAAGATTATAAAGAAATAAATGTTAAAACAATCCAAGCAAAATTGTCGTTTTATTTCAGTTAAGGACTATAACACAAAATATCAAGCAATCACAAGATTAACGTAAAACAAAGTCAAAATGATAAAAGGTTTGCAGCACTCGAAGGTTAGGAATATGCCTAAAGAACCCAAACAGTTGCAACTGGCGGTGCAAAGGGATGAACTGCAGATGGAAGCGGCGCCAAGCAATCCTATTTGGAATTCAAAAACAGAAAACCCCGGCAGTCTCGTTTGAAGGTCGAGGAAAAACTCTTAAGTGAAATACAACTGCCACGGAAGAAGAAATGCAGCGCACTCTATAAAATAGATAAATTCTCTGGGAAAATAAAAAGGTTCTAATGAATAATTATTTAAGGAATTGAAACTTTTGCGAAGCCAGAACCGTTAAAGACACAACACCTGTGAGAGTCCGGAGGAAAATTGTCAACATTTCTTTCGACCAGCAGAACCGCTGCTTACGGCCGGAAGAGGCTGATAGGACCTATAAAAAAAATAAGGAATATGTGAACAATAAAGCAAAAATTATTATTAAGTAAACAAAAGAAAGTTACGACATAATATGGTGCCAAAAGCTATGAACGAAAAGTAAAAATAAAAGGAAGAAACCAAAACTTAGATAACTAAAACTTCACCAAATAAGATTAGCAGGACGGGTGGGATAAAGGCATACAGAGGGTGAGGTAGGGAAGGAGACGAAAGAGAAAGGGAAAGGCAGCAGGGAAGGGGAAGCGATTAGTGTAAAACAAAGGAGCAAATAATCTTACTTAGCTGAATGGAGGTAAGGAGAAAAAAAAAGCACTGTGACAAGTCATGTGTAATGCGCTTTTTGCGAGCAGAACCAGTTTAAGCGTTCAGGTCTATACCCTGTCTCAGCTTCAGTTGAGAGTGACATCACGGAACGACGTCGTTTACCGGGCATAGTGCACACCATTGTATCCTTCCGCTGTTAGACTTGTACTATGCTAGACTGTCATATAATCACGTGGCTTCTCGAAGTAGATTAGTCGAATGGTATCTGTCCGACAACATTTTTTATAGTTAATGTTTAAAAAAATACTTTAATCCTCTGGGTGTGAACTCTATCATCTTCGATTTCTGACACATCTCTTTTACGTAGGAACAAGATGCCGCCATTTTCATTTTACAATCAAATAATCTTGACTACAGATCAACTTCATTTTAATTAGTTTTTTTTTTTTTTCCTTCATCAAATGACTTTTCTATCCGCCAATTTTTTATTATATCGAGAAGAAAAATATGAAATATGATTGCAGAAAGAATTTTGAACTTTTTATATAGAAAATTATTGGAACTATTTCTTCATTCGGATGAACTATAACCGTTTCACTCGTGACGTCACTCTCAACTAAAGCTGAGACAGGGTATAGGTTTAAAAGAAGGGTGGCGACCGAAAAGAATTAAAAGAAAAAAATTGATTGGCTGGTAAGACAGAGGAAAGGTCTAAGAAGCTATTGATTTAAGCAAAAACAAAATAAAGTTAAAGCTCAAAATGTAAAAGCTATTTTTAAAATACTAGAAAAGGGTTCCCAGTTGTCCCCAAATAAATACAGGCAAAAAAACTTTAATCCAAAGAAAAGCCCCGGATAACATTAAACTTCCCTTTGCTAAAGCAAAAGTAAAATAATGGGTGGAGACTGAATCTAAACAAAAAAATGTCGCTTTATTGCTTCCACAAATAAGTAATGATAATTGGTGTTATAAATTTGAATAAGTAAAAAATCTTCTCCAGCGTTTACCTCATCTGCAAGATTAGAAGAACGAAAGTGACAATGAGGTGTGGTGGTCCAAGATAGTAGTGGCTCAGTGGGAGACGGTTCAACAGCAATTTCTGTTTGGAGGTTGTCAGAAGAAAAAACAAAAACAACCACTCTTTCTAATGGTTTGTGTAGTGGTCGTAAAAAACTTCAGAAGCAAGGACAAAAAAAACCCGCCGATCGGAGTGTGAATCCTGAAAATGAAATAAAGCACAGAGCAAAGGAAACGGATGATTAACATGTGTAAGTCAATAAGCATGAAACGGGAGGTAAAAAGTACACAAAGGGGTAACCACTTAAAGTAACACAAGTAGACGGAGGGTGACTAGGGAGTAACAGCCAACGAAAAAAAAACAGGACAGGCGGTGCAGCGAAGAGCGGTGCCAAGGGCAGGCGGATTCACACTCCGGACTGAAACAAAGCTGAAAAATAAAAGAACATAAACAAATATTTACAGACGATAAAATAGTAAAGGAATCATAATTCAGTAAATAAACAGGAGACAAGCGCGTTCTGTAGCCGCAGGTCCGGTGAAAAATCTTCTTCATGGGGCAAAACCCATGTCCACTTGTGTAATTCCTTCATGAATTCTGAGCAGAGAAAAAGTACTGACCAAGAAGCAGTCACATGACGGAGAAAAGTCACGACAAACTCTACCCACCCTGGTGTGGCCGTGGAGGCGATGCGTACTAAAAACTACTCCAAAAAAAACATGAAGAAAATGGGCTTACTGGAGGCCGTTCATGAAAAACAAACTCCAAAGTCACACAAAGATCTCGGTCCAATAGTGAAGAGAACATAACCTTATAACATCAGAAAGGAGAACTGCATGTCCAAAGACCATGGAAGCCATCGCCAATCTCCCAATTCTGATGGCTCTTTGGACGAGTGACTGAGCAGAACGACTAGATGACCAAAAGCTGCCAACTGAACTAGTCGGAGTCCGGAGCCCAACTGCCAAAAAAACTGTCAGCCACTCTCCAAAGAAAAAAACCTCTCGAGCTGTCACGAGCATATAGCGAGAGGGAAAACAGAAACTAATAAAACAAAAAAAAAAAACGCGCTTGTTCACTATATCGATCGTTTCACGGAATAAAGTATACTCATAATAACAATAGTAAATAATGAACAATTTGAAAAAGAGTAAAAAATTTACCAAGTTAAACTTAAATAATCGTGCAAAAGTCAACCACAAATAAAGTTTTAAAATTAAATAATAAAAGAAATATTTAAAGAATAAAAGACAAAGTTTAATAAAACCTTGCTTTTAAAGGCTTGTCGCATAGATATAATTTTATCCCAAAAAGCTTGTAGAATTAATAATAAAGAATACCTCATAACAATTTCAAAAAACAGAAGTCAGTTATTTACTTATTCTAAAAATAAGAACGCTATTGAGGACTAAGAACCTCAATTCGTTCACAGTAAAATTCCCAGTTTGCCACCACAAGTACCTTGAATCGCTCGTTTTTCCCGACTGACAGTATTAGAGTTTAATATGCAACAGAATTTTTGCAAATATTACACGGAGGGGGGGGGGGAGGTTACCTTAATTACTGTACCAAAAATTCTAACAAATTACTCTTAACCTAGAATAATAATAATTATTAACTGGAGATGCGTCTCCAAGCATAGGTAATGAATTTTCAATTGAAAAATGGAAGGAAAAATTCTGCGACCGGGAATTAGTAGAGGCATCGGCCATGATAGTCGAGGTTCATGGTTCGAATCCTGTTCTTGGAGACACATCTCCAGTTAATAATTATTATTATTCTTTGTGAGTTCGTCAACTTTCTGATGGTTTGGAGTGGAGAAATTCTCTATCTGCGAGCCAGGATCTCGTCTCCCATTGGGCTTTCAACGGTGACAACTTGGTTGTCTTTGAGACTCCTTGAGACAGCTTGGCTGCCCGTGGTGTCTGCGATAGCCCAATTGGTAGAGGCATCGGCCATGATAGTCGAGGTTCCTGGTTCGAATCCAGGTCGCAGAATTTTTCCTTCCATTTTTCAATTGAAAAGTCATGACTCTTAACCTCTTCACGACCAGCCTAAATTTTGAAGGATACCCCCCAGGACCAGATTTTATGTACTATCTAGCAAACCAATGACGAACATGCGTTCGTCATGTACAATTTTGTAAGAATATTTCTGTTTCAGAATCAATATTTATTTCAAAATCAGGATCTTCGGCATCCAAAACGTGCATCAACATAATCATCTCATTTTTTACAAAAGCATTGTTGCTTACTGTCCAAATACAACGTACAATGGTGTTGAAATTAACAATCAAAGAATAAACGCAATGGTTTCATGTATCGACAGGAAAATGGACCCATAAAAGAACAAACTGTTCCAGATGATTTTACTCTTTCATTCCTGAAAAACCACGTTTTCATTTCGTTAATAGAATTAATAACTGAAAATGACGAACGTATGTTCGTCATGGTATTGAACAGGGTGTCTAGCTTGAAGAGGTTAAGCTTTAAAGCGAATTTAAGTCTGGCCAGACTAGGATCCAGAACCGCCAGGGTTCCGACAAATGAACGTTAGATGTGCGTAATTAGGCAAAAAAGGTGACGCTTACCGAACGCGTCGTGTAGACCCTTTAATTAGGAGGGGGCTACTGTAACCTCCGTAACTCCGTTAAGTCAGGTCTATAATAGCAATTCCAGAGGAAAATCGCGTGGTAGGAAGAAAGTGGGGGAGGGTTGAACCAGGATACGTCCTGAGCCCCTAAACCAACCACCTGGAAGCTGGAAAGGCTGTTACTACTGAGGAGAAAAACTCGGGAGAGATCACGAAATAGTGAAAAAAAATGGTTGCCAAAAGAAAGTTGATGGCCAAGAACCCAGGTGACAGAGCAATTAGATTGAGAGAAAAAATAATTTTCTTGGTCTCAATGTGAGGCCATGTGGCGTGATTGAAAACATATGTCCAACGAAAACAAGTTATTAATTGTTTTCTGAATGTGATGTCTGTGTCTGATACTTTCTAATTACATTCATAAAATTAAACATTGCATTTATTTTTTCCGTTTTCTTTTGCTAATTGCATTCATAAAATTAAACATTAGTGTTGCATTATTTCTGTATCGTTGTTTTATTGAGGAATTGTTGTTTTAAGTTATATTTTTGCTATTATTTTAACGTTATTGTAACGAACGTTGTTGTTTTATAGTAATCCAACAGCGTTGGCTATTGTTGAGGAGATGGCCTTGTCTTCTCAGGTGGTTTTCTGAGAAGATAACGTCATCTCCCGACTTGTTATTCTTGCATCTTTTTCTTAGTATCCGAGGCGTTGTTCTGGCAACAGGATAAGAATAATGATATTTTAGCTTTTTTATAATGGATATATGTTGTTGAGTTTTGGCTGTCGACGTACGTAGTGGTGTATGTTGGGGTTGTCCGTTGTTGTTTGACTGATTAACCCTAATGGGATTTAATCAGCGTTTATTTTCCTGTTAAAGTTTAGTCTTTTAGAAAATGTATTTCTTAAACAAGTTTGCTGCAATTTAAAATTAGTTTATTATAAACTCATGCATTTTTACTGACGTGGCGTTTCCTGGACCTTCGGACATTTTGCTATCCTCCATGAACGAGGTTGAAAGGGGTCGACGATCGTGCATGTGTGTGTGTGTGTCCGGCAACGTTCCTGCCCTGATAAACTTGTATTGCTGCCATAATTGATGACATCTTGGTGAGTCCGTTTATGATTTTTCATTTTTTGTCTGACATTAATGGCCTGAATCTTTACGTAGACTGTCTTTACTGATGCTCCATTACTGCTGCGCATGTGAGCCCTGCCTTGCTTACATCGTGGACTGTTCATTAAGGATAGTGTGAACATTTTCATGTTGTCTTAACCTACTTTAATGTACAGTGTTTTGAATCATTATTTGATCAGGTGAGTCCCAGAATATAGGCCGATAGCTCACTTAGTCTGTGGTTCACACAGAAGGTGAAGGAGCTAACTGAGGTGGTGACATCCATGCATGAGTGCTGCAGATAAGCAGCTAGGCATGTGGGAATTTCCCGATTGACGCTCGGATGCTGGAAGTGTGCGCATTGCACAAGGCAGCGTCGCTGCATGTTGGAGTCAGTTGCCAGGGAGAGGGTTCCCGTGGTTCCCCCCCCCCCCCCCCGTGCAGACATAAGGAATCACAGGGCATCAGAGGATGCTTTCGTTGGGCATTATAGGGTCCGTCTCTGCCGAGTAGCTCAACGTGGAAATAACTGTTGTCCTTCTCACAATGCTAGTTTCCTGCACAGTTGTGCAATGACATGTATTTTGGGCACGGTGCTATATTCTGTTTGGTGTTTGTGGGTTGCACCTAAGAGCCTGGTAATTTGAATTCAGTCTCGTTTTTGCACCTATCACGAATTGTAAGAGCACATTAGTAGTGATAAGTTAATGCGCATTAAAGAGTTTCCTGTTTTGCTGGATAATAGGGGCCCCTCCACCTATGTAGACTCATGGTATGAGAACTAATCATATGGCTGTTATTAATTTTAATTATTACTAGGTAAATTAAAAGATTTGTGTATTTTAAAATTAACATGATTTTTTGTCCAATCTCAACTATCTGCCCTAAACCCCTGACAAGTGCCCCTTGGTCTATAGTTGTATATCCTAGTAGTGGTAACAATAGATGGGAGGGGGTACCCATCACAGCTCCGTGTCTAAAAGGCAAATTGTAAAGACATTCCTACACCAACATGGGCAAACTGCGAGACGACTCATTGGTAACCTAAAAAACAAACGGCAATGCTATTATGGTAAAGTCCAGGAGCTACAAGATTCGTGGAAAAATAATAAACGCTTCATCCTTGCGGGCAAACTTATGGAGATGACACATAAAGCGAAACACCAACATCAACTCCCAATTAACGGTGCAATGACCATTATGTTCCCTTAAGATGTCAACAACAGCAAGAAAACTTGGTTGCAATAAAACATTATGAAGTGACTGTTGAAATAGTGGGCTTAGCCCTGACAAGAAGAACGTAAGCTGACACATCTCAAACCTTGGAGATAAACTTAAGGTGAAAAACTTTTAATGTCAGGTGTATAGTCCCATTTCAAAGTCTAAGCATAATCCTAGGGAAACATACCACAGATACGAATCCATAGTTCAAAGAAATTGTGGAAGAAAAACGAAAGGTGCAACTAGAGCCATGTGTATGTGACCACCAAATTTTTCTGATTGCCAATTCCAAAATTTATCATCACCACCACAGCTCATGTCTCCTTCCGAATCGCGAGCTAACGCGAGGAGTGCAGTCACGCTATCACCAAAAACTTCCTTTAACAAAGACATGCATTCCTTTATAACAATAAATACAACTGCCAAGAAATTTGTGAAGAAACAACAGCATATCGTCTGTTGAAACAATGAAATGTGCTTTACTAAAAAATAAAATAAACATTTATTAAGAGAAATAGCCTGAGGGAAAAACCCAAAATATCTCGGGAGGGGGTCACTGTAACCTCCCTGGAGAACAATGCTAACAGGAACAGATGAGAAACTTCGAAATCATGGAAATCAATAAGATAAGCAGGCTACATAATCGAGGCAAGCCATGAATCCCCATGCCAAGAGCACATAAGGTCTGTCCCAAAAATATAGAGACTACAGAAAATTTCAGTTAAAAGAAAAACAAATACCGACACGAATAAATTAATATTTTATTGTGAAACTTTATTCATTGTTACATAATTTAAGGAATGAAATTGTTTCAGAAACTTATTTTAAACAATGGGACAAAATAAAAACAAAAAAATAACATTTTGCACTGTCCCAAAAATATAGAGACTTCAACTACAACCAAAAAATTTAACAATTTTACGTGGGTTAATTTAAATAAATGACTCATCAGTGAGTAAAGCAACTTGGAAATCTTGGAAAAAAAATGCCTCGAGCAAAAGAAATAACGTTGGATGAGAAATGTGAGATTTGGAGGCTGAAGGCACAAAATAAGACTATTAAAGAAGTTTGTGCTGAACTTGGACGTTCAAAAGCAGCTGTATGCAAGATAATAGCCCATGGTAAACAAGATGACACGAAAAAGAAGAGGCCCGGTCGTCCCATATGCACAACTAAGCGTACTGACCATCGAATTGCATGTCTGGCTAAACGTGAAAACATGAGTGTTCGTCAAATTGGCTGCCAACTTTCTAATGAAATTTCAAAATCTACTGTTCACCGGCGCCTACAAACCAATGGAAACATTGTTTATCATCGAATGGCAAAGAAGCCACCTCTCTCTCCAGCACATGTTAATGCAAGATTGGGGTGGGCCAAGAGCCACATGCATTGGCAAGATGAGTGGCTCCAAACGATATTTTCAGATGAGAAGAAGTGGAATCTAGATGGGCCAGATGGTAATAACTTCTACTGGCATGATCTGCGCCACGAACCACGCACATTTTTCAGTAGGCAGGCAGGTGGTGGATCACTGATGGTTTGGGGTGCCTTTTCCTTCAATGGTACCAGTAGTTTGGGCATATTGAAAGGCCGGCAAAACAGTGTGTGTTACCAGGACACTCTTCAGGAACATCTCGTCCCATTTTTGGGAATTATGGGTGGGGAAAATGCTGTTTTCCAACAGGACAATGCCACCATTCACACTTCAGCATCGACCAGGAACTGGTTTCAGGGCAAAAATATTAATGTGATGAAGTGGCCAGCCCGATCTCCGGACCTTAACCCTATAGAGAATCTCTGGGGAATCATGACACGCAAAGTTTATGCCCACAATCACCAATACTCTACTGTTACTGAACTGCAAAGTGCGATTGAAGATTGTTGGTACGAAATGGACCCTCAGACCTTGCAGTCACTAATCTTATCAATGCCAAATCGTGTCTTTAAGGTTATAAGACAAAATGGAAACTTTATTTAGATTCAATTTTCTGTAATTTTCATTTTCTTCCTGAAGTCTCTATATTTTTGGGACAGTGCAAAATGTTATTTTTTTGTTTTTATTTTGTCCCATTGTTTAAAATACGTTTCTGAAACAATTTCATTCCTTAAATTATGTAACAATGAATAAAGTTTCACAATAAAATATTAATTTATTCGTGTCGGTATTTGTTTTTCTTTTAACTGATATTTTCTGTAGTCTCTATATTTTTGGGACAGACCTTATCATATCTTCCATAAAAACTAAACATGACGCGAAAAGGCCCTTCACTTTCCAAGATGGCAAAAAAAAAAACAAAAAACAAAACTAGAGCAGGCTGTTAGAGTACGCTACAGCGTGCAAGTGGAATAATGCGCTTGACGGAACTTCTTTCTTGCACTGCTCAACAATAAGCAGGCCACTTCACATGTAAACAGCAGCAGACTACAATTGAATGGATTCTCAAGTTTTTAAACAAACTTCGGTTTTAAAAATAATTATTAAAATTTGCTAATTGCCTTCCAGTAAAAAAAAAAATCTCTATAGTAATTAATAACAATTTCCTTAATTTATTTCATTTTATTAATTAATTCAGTAATCTTCATAAATTTTCCGGGGCTGGCATTTTGTATTCGTCAGTGAAACGAGGGCAAGCCTGTCGAGAGATAAGTTGTGTTGGTGAGGGGGTATGTATTGCAGTGTTTTATAATTTTAAATAAAAATAATAATCATGGATGCTTGCCTCATCTTATAAATTATTTCGAGACGAATAATTGTACAGCAAAATTAAGGTTCTGTTTTTTACAATGACCGCCGTTAACGATTTTGATTCCCTCCTTACCACCATGTTTTTTAAACTTTTCACTTCAGATTTGAACGAAGTGCTACTGCCACCGTGCAACGCCATCATTTCAGGATATTGTGATAATTTATATATGTATATATATATAAATGTTAAAGCATAATTAAAGACAAGGGTCTACAGTGGCATAAATAAACGATAAAACAATTTAATCAATAGGTTGGGAATACAATAA
>JAHWFO010052113.1:11897-45671 GCA_023313115.1 Rhysida immarginata | reverse complement strand
CACTGGTGACTTGGGGTCTCCCGTCTTCATTCACAGGCGATGACTCATCAACACGTGGAGATGGGGGGGTAGACGAAGAAGTTACAAATCGTTGTAATTGACGAATGTCACAATATGCTTGCTTGCAGACAAAGAGTATGTCTTACACCTTCATGAGGTTTCCTTGGGAGTGGAGGTATTGGAAATGGTAAATCGTATAGTGGTGGTCATAATGTAGTGGTACTGGCTGCATGCCGACCAGTGTAACTAGATCCTTGTCATCAGTACATTCAGACCCTGATAGAATCACTGATGACCTTAATTGCAGCTGTAATTCAAGCAAAAGGAGGCGTTACTTGTTATTAACTGGGGCTGACTAATTTTTTGTCCTGTAAACTTATGTCGTTAGTGTCTGGTATGAAAGATAAAGGAAACTGGCTCATGTTTAATGTAGTGCTTATCGATTGTAAGTGTGTGCTTTATTCAGAACTCCTGAAACCTGGCAGCCTCCACCACTCCTTGTATGTTTGTTCAAGACAAATTACAAATTAAAAAAAAAATAAAATAAAAAATAAAATCTGCTTGAATTATAATTTATGTTTGCAACTATTAAAAGGAGACTAGACTTGGATATAGTAATGCTACAATAATAAAATAAAAAAAAGAGCAGCAATGTAACCAGAATATTGTATTCATCCTGCCAGCTGGCCAGGTGGCCGAGAGGGCTAGGGCGTAGGCTTTCTAGTTCTCAAGTCCACCTGGCCGTGGGTTCGAATCCTGCCATGGGCATGGATGTTTGTTTGTCCCGGGCAGCGTACAGATATAACTTGTGTAAAAGGTGCAAAATGACCTTAGTAGTCGACGCCTAAATTTCTAGAACCCCCCCCCCCTGCCTATTGTTTTTGGTTTCGGCTGCGATTTCACTTAGGGGATGCCAGGGATAAGCAATGCTGCATTTCCTGTCAGTTTCTAACGTGTGGAACGAGGTTTGCTCATTTATGCTTGTTCTCATTTCCTTTTTGTTCCTGCCAGACACTGTAAGGAAAAACTGTGGCATACATATCTTTCCACATAATTTTAGATTAATATTAACTTATGAAATAAAACCTGTCTGAAAATGTGGATTTTCCAGATAACTCCCTTCCTCTTTTCATCAAAATGTAAAAAATAGAAGAAAGGGAAAAAACTTTCTCTCTCTCTTTTAATATATATTTTATAAATATTACTATTATGATGTATTTATATTAACTTTGTTTTTCCCTTTCTTTTCCATTAAAGATACTCAAGGATGGGGGGTAAGTCCTCGAGGAGCTGGCTATTTATTTGGTAATGACGTTGTTGCCCAGTTCAACACTGCCAATGACATAGATATGATATGCCGTGCTCATCAGTTGGTCATGGAAGGATACAAGTGGCACTTCAATGAAACTGTTCTAACAGTCTGGTCAGCACCAAATTATTGCTACAGGTATTAGTGATTTCTGGAAGTAAAACATATCTGTAAAGCTTGTATGACTATATAGGTATTCCTTTTATAACAAGGTACTTGTACAACACAGTATCGTTCTAATCTGTTTATAAAAATCATGGTACCCTCATAAAACATGGCACTTTTATAACAGTAAAAAAAAATAGCCGAAACCATCGTATACCTATTTGCAGTGCAATTTTTTTTCTTGATGGTTTCCAAATGAGAAAATTGCACTATTAAAATGAAGGGATATTACGGCAGACTCACTACGTTTAGCTGTGGAAAAATTTGTTTTGGGATTAAAGCACGTTGTTCAAAATTAAGCGAGACCACAGATGAAAGAGACACAGGTGCGTCGTCTGAATGGCAACCGGATGAAACAAGCGATGTGGGAATGATGGTGGCGCCTTCGCGTGAAAGGAGTGACTCAAAGATAAATAATACATGCAATTGCTATATATAATCTGCAAAAAACACTGCTGTCCATTTATTATATTCACTTAAATCCAAACCATTGTTTACTTTTATGTAGTTAATAACTTTTAAATTATATAATTATTATAAATATGTGTAATTAAAATAAAATAATAAAAATAAAAATTACCAGTTTCTTTCGGGTGTTAATTTTTAAATAATAAATGATACTTGAATGATAAATGATAATGAATAATAATAATAGATAATGAATAATAAATAAAAAAAATAAACGATATTTTATGATTTGGAGTTGCTCTTTTTAAATTATTGTTGTTTGTTTGAAGAGTCTAAATAATTTAACCAATTTTATTTAATTACAATTAAACAATCTAAGAAGTTATTAACTAACTGAAAATAACCATTGATATGTATTCAATTTATTTAACTAACCTCACAATAACTTTATGTTCTCTTAAATTTACTCTTGGTCAAGAAATTTGGCTGTAATTGAAGATTGATCATTTTTTTTAAATTTATAAAATCATGGACTCGAGGAAAACATGTCAATAATAACTACACGAATAAAACATAAAATCAGCTCTTTGATATAAAAATAGAAAATGAAAAGTTCTTAAAAGGTAAACAAAAACAAACACATGTTAAAATAAGAAACGAGAAGAGAGATTTTGATGGTTTTTTCTAGGCTTTCTCTGGGTCGCTTGGATCTCCTTCTTTAATCTGTCTGTGTCCCTGGCTTGAATGATTCAGTAACTCCAAAGCAGAGCTGTTGTCTTTGTTTTCACTTAGCAAGGTGAAAAATTTTTCTTGTTGGTTGAAAAATGGCAAATACAGAAATATTTAAAAAGTTGGTACATCTTGTGCTGGTGCTAAATGCACAAATACTAGGTTAAAAACCCCAGAACTCTCATTTTATAGATTTTCAAAAAAAATGTGAAGAGGTAAACAATTGTAGATTCCTTTAAATAAGATAAACATATATTAGCATGGTAAATTCAATTTTATAATTTCAATCAAAGCATGGATTATTAAAATGGATACATGGAAACGTGACTGTACATTATTGTCTGTAGATTGAAGAACATGTATTAACATATGTGGTGGGATATTTGGTAAAGAAAATTGTGCGAACTCACAGCGATTGTGACATCTGCAAACCCCTGCTGATTGATGAAAACACCACTTTCAAACGAGATGAACGCTGCTGATTTTGCTAAAGGATTTTGTTACTGACAACACTTCTGTGTCCCAACAGAAAAATGGGCAAATTCAGTGAAGAAATGCGAAACGGTTTTCTTACAAAGAATAGATACCATTTTACATTTGCCAAATGTCAGGTTTACATTGGTCCAATATTTTAAACAATTCTAGAACTTTAGCTGGTTCAATGGTTGCGATTTCGTTTTGAAGTCTTTGCTTGGACTATTTGAATCATGCCGAATACTTTCGGCTGTGAAGTGGCAAAATGAGAATTTATCTAACGAGAAATGATTGAAAAACCATCGTAAATTGCTGAAAATTATTCACAAGTAATCAAATTTCTGCATATTATAAATCAGTCTTAATGAGTTATACATTAATTATAAAATCATTTTTAACTTTCTAGAGGTAAAAAGGTTTTAAAGCTACTGCATGTTTAAACATTAATAGAGTTTTAAATATTTTATTATTTGTATAATATTTTAATGTATATTCTTTCATTTATATTTTTTTTGTTTGCATGAAACTGTAATGTACACTTTGTGTTTTTATCCAGTTTCTAATTTAATAATTAATTTAATTCTTGCATAGAATATGTTTATTTCTTCTACATTGTTAATTTATGCTCGTACATTTTGCTAAAATATCTTGTGCTATTCCTTAACTGCCAATAAACCGAGCAAACTAAGCTCCAAATCAACAGTTTTGAATAGTATATTTCTCTGTGTGAGTCAATCCATTCACCACGTGCCACCACCGTCGCATTGACTTTGGGCTGTTTCACGTTTTTTAACCTTACATGTCGCATCTGTCTCTCTTTCATCTGTGGTGAGACATATTGAGCAATTTTAGCGTTGCATATTAAACAAATTCCATGTTTTTGTGCACTCCAGCACCACCTATCAACGGATTTTGAGCATATTTAATAAATGACAAGTACATCATTTGAATTATCTGTAGTACAAATTGTCTCAAAGGCTCTCTGAAGTGAGGAAACTTATTTTTTGCTAGCCTGGTATATGCTTTATTGTGAATAAATCTTTTTTTTTTTGATAGTTTTAAATGCAAAAGCAAAACTGTCGTTTAATGATACCTTCTTGAGCCTAATCTTCTCTTTTGTACTAATCCTAAATGCCATGTAATACTGTTTCATACACAGCAACGTTTTCTAGGAACTCAAGCATCTACCATGTTATACAAGCAATACCTGTATTTTGATATTCCTCTCAATTTACTCAAACATATTGGGCAAAAAAAATTAGACCTTTCCATGAGAAAAAGTGATAGATTATACAATTGTCCCTCCACAAATGGGCAACCTCTGTTCCAGGGCTTAGGTTGCAGTCTTCTGAATTTTCCTGGCTTCCAAAGTTCCAAGATGGTGGAACCCCCTTCCCCCAGCTTTTTATAAATTTTTAAAAAATTTTTTTCCCCATTATTTTAAATTGTGAAACTGCAGGTGCAAAATAAATATAATTTAAAGATTATGCTGGTAGAAAATAAAAACTAGCAGTTCAGATAAAATTGAATTTGAAATTTAACTTGAATTGCTTTTTCCATTTTTAAACTTCTATTGTTTACTGGCTGTCATGAGGAAAACATATATTTTCAAAATAATTTGATGCCTCTTATAAAAGATAATCCATATTAAATTTTTATTTCATTATTTATTATTTTTCATCAAAAATTTTGCTGTTCAAAAATAGTCCTCCTATTTTTTTTCCTGGGAGAATTTTTTCCTCTTCTGTTTAATTTTTTTCAGATGAGAGTAATATCCCAATGTAATATACAGTGCAATCCATATAAAACTAAACACTTTTAATGACCTATAACTTCTAAACTAATAGTAACGGACATGTGCAATCTGTGCTGCATTACAGAACACCTATGGGAGATTCCTCAGAGCAAATGTTGAAAATGCCCTCCACCTATATCCATACACAACTGTACTTGTCGCACCATATTCTGTGACGTTTTCTGAAGCGTATTCTGATTTCATTCCTAATTGCTTCACAGAGTTTAGCAAGTGACCGCAGCCTATTCCTGTACACTCTGATCTTAGCCCACAAGAAGAAATTTGGAGATGTCAGGTGATCTGGGTAGCCACATACTTTTTAGACAATAATAGTCATAATGCAGCAATGGATGGTAGGGGTACCAACATTAATACCAATATCGAATCTGCCAAAGCCACTGAGACCATAAAACTCCATTTCAATATTTTATTACTTTCCAGAGGGAAATTATAAGTCTTTAAAAGTTTTCAGTTTTATATGGATCACCCTATATCAAACTATCTGGAATGACATGTCATGATTGAACATAATGTATAATTAATAATTGTCAAAGTTAGTTCAGTGGTATGTGTTGTAATTATACCATTATTGTACCATTGGAAACTTTAAATGCTAAGATATGGCTGTCCAAATAAAATGGACAGTTTACAATTTTTGAAACGATATGTTCGAATTATGAATTTCTTGATACCATAATGGGAAAAATGATCACTTGGCCATTCGAAATATGATGACATTTCACGAAAAAAAAAGAAAAAAAAACTCGAAAACTTCCAAAAGCCGGACAAATTGAAATGTTCACTGAAATGATTAAAAAATAATGTTTTCCAAGGATATACGATCACCCTAATAAAGCTAAAGATAAATGTCTAAGAGAAAACCATGAATTATTTGAAAATATGGAAGGAAAAATTCTGTGACCTGGATTCGAATCACGAACCACGAGTATTACGTTCGATACCTCTACCAATTGGGCTATTGTAGACGCTCGAGTAAGTTGAATAGAATAAATATCTTAAGACTGTGGATGGGAAGACTTATCAATAGAAGATACAAAACAAACTGCTTTTCTATAAAGGATTTAATATACATGAACGTACATTTTGGTTGCTCTGTGGCCTTCTTTTAGCATGACTAAATGATATAAGTACAACAACTACATGTATTTATATACAAAAACAACCAATAGAAATTAATACAAACTGAACACCAACTGGAAAGGTAAGCGAAACAACCAATGGGAAAAATGCACAATGAAAGTCACTATTTGATAGCACTGATGGAGCTCATCCATTCAGAGGGATCATGGGGCTTCGGTCCGCATCAAGTTCATCAGTCAGTTTTCTGTCAATCACTGGTGATTTTAGGGAATTTAAATACTTATAATCACTGACGTGGTGTAAAATCCTGTATTATTAGGAATTGCGGCGTGGCCAGTCTTGATATACTGCGCAATATACTATTCTGGTTTGTAGAAGGAAAACATGCGCACGAAACTGGAAATTCACCCATTTGGGTGGTTTTCGGTAGAAACTAGCAAGTTCCATGAATTGGAACACATTATTTAATTGTCTCCTATTAATAACTTGAGTAATGGTGCGTTTCTGGTCAGGAGTCACGTTGTGCTGTTTCCCACTACTCCCCCCCCTGTTGTAAAGAGGAACCGAGACATGACTGCACCAGCCACTTGACCAAACACGCTGGTTTTAGCACCCGTTGCAGAGCAATTAGTAAAATCGCATTTGTGCAGCTAACTTCTCCAAGCACCAAAACCAACCTGCGCCTGCAGATGTCTAGTTTTGGCACAGCCCATCAAAACCTCACTATACACGTGCTAGTAGAGACTGTACACGTGGTTTTCAACTAGATACCCAAACGGGCAGGGTGTTTTCCTATCTTTTGTTTTCAAGATCACCGTTTAAATAAGCTATGTATACTTTGTATACAATAAAATTAAATTTTATTTAACAACTTATAAAAAGATAAAAATTAGAACCAAAAAACTATGTTAAAGGACAACTCCAGCCTAATATACAACTTTATTTAAAATGAAAGTTCGAGACATAAATAAAAATGTGACATAAATGAAAAATTTCAAATCGAACGCGAAATACATGAAACGAACGAAAATTACGAAGGTCAAGATCACTTCCCGCGCTTCATTACACATGAAGGAAGTGACGTCCTCGCACGATTGACTGAAGGTCACTACCACATATTTATTGTTATACACGTGCTATTTTATGATGGCTTACGCTTATAAACGAGAGGATTACACCAGAAGCAGCTTCGAATCGGATATAGAATTTAATTTCTTTTTAAAGGATATGAAAGAAGGATTCGGAAATGACACAGACGTTCAGCCTTACTTTTATGAACCTGTGAGTCGCGATTATCCTTCGCTTATCTCGCCCGTGATTATATGATAATAATACTATATATGATCTTATAAAAAATATTAATAAAGTTAAGAGTTAACATAAAAGACGATAAAAAATATCGTCTCTTATTAACTATTAAAAAAAAAAGGAAAACAAATGAAAAAAACAAAAACAATCCAACTGGATGAAGAGTAGTTTAACAATGCAAAATTAAATAAATAGAACAAGTTCTAAATTTTAAAAAACATCAATTAGTAATTTTAAAATACTAAAACTTAACTGAAAACGATGAAGAAGCGAAAGAAAACTCAACGTTTTAAGAAAATTCATAAATTCCTGATAACTGTTTGCGTTTTGGTAATTTATCTATATATAAATACGGCAACACATTTTTTGTTATGCACTTGCCTGTGTTAACATGGACGAATACACATGAAACAGATATGGTTGAAAAGTTTCTGTGCTCTAGCTGTGCACAATATAGTTTGAATAAATAGTGAAAAATAGTAAAGAAAATTCCACGGCCTGGGCCAGGAATTTTCTTTACTATTTTTTCACTATTTATTCATCAATATCGGAGGTAATGGCGTGAAAAAATCCTCCAAAGACCATTTTCCAATTACAATATATTTTGTTTGCGTATTTGTTCACGTTAACACAGGTAAAAAGCGTTTCAAAAAAGGTAGCATTAAGGAACTGGTTGTGCACCATATTAGTCAGTGCATGTAGCATTGCCCTTTTATTTTTTTTCCTTTTAAATAATAAATATCAAATTAAGTCATTTGTTGATGTTCATTTGAAAGAATTTTAATTGTTGTGTTGTTGATGTTCATTTGAAAGCATTAGAAAACCGTATAACAAATATTCTGCAGCTTTTGAAAGTCAACAAACTGATTTCAGAACCTGAAAGTCCCCAAGTTTAATATAGTACCTTTAATGTACCTATAGAAACAACTGCTTAAAAATTGTTATTAACCAACTATTCAAACTATTTCTATATTTAGTAGGTAAGCATTTTATTTATTTTTTGTCGTTTTCTAAGCTATTTTAAGGTTTTTTCATACACTTTGAAAGTAATATTTTTAGTTAAAAATTAAATAAATACTAATTTTGAATTTTTTGATTTTTATTTATTTTCTAAAAATTTTGTCAACACTCTTTCTTTAGTAACAAAAAAGTTATCGATTTTTGGTCAGAAACAGACCTTATTTTTCCACAGTGGGACAGGGGGAGAGACGCAGAGATAGGGAGGGACAATTTAGCTTAAATATAAATATTAAATTTAGATAATAATTCGCTAGAAATATTAAAAGATACCTTTAGATTGCTTAAATATTATTCCGAGAAATTTTCAAAGTTATCATTGCTGTGAAATGAATCTGTAGTGTCAGAAATGTAATGCAAAGCATTTTGGATATTTATTGTGTTACCTATTTTTCCTTCTTCAAAGTTTATTAATAAGCAAGATTGAGGCTAGAACAATTACACATATTTTTTTTTTTTTCTCAGAAATGTGATCGAATTTCTATCATTGGAGATCCTAGTATATTTAAATATAGAAATTATAACTTTTTCATGTGAATCATTATAATCATTACGTACAAATACTTTACTTCAGCTCGAAAATCTTCTAGTGATTTGGAGATCAGTGAAAACGGAGGCAAAATCAAACAAAGCGAGGATGCGTGTGTTATGATTACAGTTATAGTATTCTTTTTTTTTTTTTTTTTAACTGTAATTTTTATTTGATTCGATTTTAGCAATTTTATATAGTATTATTTTTGATGCTCAAGCAATTGTTATTCATTTCTTTAGTATAAATTTAAGATTAATTTAATTGTTGCTTAACTCAAGCTCTCAGGAGCATGCAGCTTTGTTTCAATATATATTGTTGTTTAGTCTGTATTCTGATGTCTTTCGAAGTTGTTCGAATGGAAAAAAAAAGGCTAAAAATTTACATGCATCTTGGAATCCTGCTTCATTGCAACAAATGAATGTATCAGTAAGATTTTTGACAGTATTTTACCAGTAATAGTATTCTTAAGATGGTAATTTAATGACAGCACGAACATAGGTCCTTCGAGTCAAAACGAGATGTCGAAAATTGCTGAAAAGAATATCTGCTCATCAATAGATGCTTATAAAGATAGTAGGCGAATCAGTCAATCAGCAGAAAATATACGAACTGTGAAAGCAAAAACTTCATCAGTTTCAAGTTCCAAATCAAGTCGCATCCGTCGGGAACTCAAACAAGCGGAAGAGTTCAACGAAATTGAGAAGAAAAAAGAGGAAGTTCTTCTAAAACAGCTCCAACGGGAGGAGGCCCTGGCAAAATAAAGGAAACTTCTGATAAATGCTGAAGAAGAGGAACTGGATGATGGAAAAAGAATATTTTCACAGTCACATTGGAGTCAGACATTCCCTGATAATAAGGATATTCAGATGCAGCAGTGGTTGGATATGCCAGGTAGAAACACAGAAGGTGAAGCATTGGAAGCCCTGACGAAAGCAATTATGTCAGTGATTACCCAAGCAAAGCCACAAAATGGATACGATGATATGAAATGCTTTGCCGCCCGTCAAGTTTCTGGAAAGGAATTACCTAATTTTGGAGGCAAACCGGAGGAATGGTTGCCATTCTATTCACAGCTGATGCGCTCCACTGAAATATCCCATTACACAGACGAGGAGAATGTCATTCGTTTACAACAGTGTATCAAAGGGAAAGCTAAAGAAGCTGTACATTCGATGCTTATCACTACATGTGTGTTTCACGAGATTATAAATATATTAAAGAGACGTTTTGGAAGCCCCCAAGTTATCATCAAAAGACTCGTGGAGAAAGCAAAGATTATAGTCCCACGGACAGATGAAAATCTAGAATCAAACCCACAGCCGTCATGTTCGCATCAACATTGGTATCAACGAGCAATTCACTAATAACAATGAGCACAAAATGATGATGCAATGATAAAGCAATCCTTTCCAAGAATTATAACAATGAACATGCTAATGGAGGAGCTCAAAGCGACGCTACCTACTCATTTGAAAGTAGAATGGCCTAAAGCATCATTACGGATTCTGGAAAACGACGTGAATTTAATAGATTTAATTTTTCTGGATGACTTGACAATGGCCTATTCTCGGTTGGATGTATCGAGTAGCACTACCCACAGTAAAAAAACAAAAAACAGCAAAGACAGAAAAATTTCCTTAATGATCAATGAGAAAAGTTCCCTTTGCATCGGCGATTGCAAAAGAAGACATCTGGCAGCATGTGATCATTTTGCTAAGCTTACCGTCCAAGATATATAGAAATTAGCAAAGACAAACGGAATATACTATGGGTGTCTTGAAGGTACACACCAGATGAAGAACTGCAGCATGAGAATTCACTGTGAAGTAGATGGATGTAAGAAAATTCACCATAGGCTGCTGGACGATAGTACGCGAAGATTGCCGAGAGAACCAAACGTAGGATTAGTTTACAGGTCAAAAGTCAGTCAGCCGAGGTCCAGCCAAGAATTTGGGAATTCCTTCAACTTGAATGGAGAATCGGTCAACTCCCAAGAATCAGGCCAGAACCCGGAAATAATTCATTGAATTCGAGAGATTTCTTCAGGATCTATAATGAAACGGCCAGAAGATCAAATCTTGATGAGAGTGATTCCTGTTAGGCTCTGGGGTCCTGCTGCAGCCATTGAAGCTAATACTCTTATGGACGAAGGTTCGTCCGTGAGTATGAATGACAGGAACGGAGCTAATCGCTTAGGATTTAAAGGAAAGGAAGCTGCAGCGGAACAAATTTGAATTCCAGGAGAGTTGATTGATTGATTGATTTATTGCTACCAAAGATAAGGATAAAGGTAGCTCAGTGCCACACAGCAATCCCCACCAAGGCAGTGAGAACAAAGACATAAAGACAAATCACAAAACAAAACAAAAATAAACAATTATATATTAATGAAGTTATCGATGAAATTATACAGGGTGGGCCGTAAGTCGCGCACCAAAGAATTACGTGAAGTGTGATGTTAAACAATGTAAAATCAGCAAATGGCGAGCATTTTGAGCATTTGTGATTGTACCAGCAACGTGTTTCTTAGTTCATTAGTTAAGGTTGGTTTTAATAAAATAACGTTTATTATTATCACAATTGTTTTAAATGCTTTGGTGCGCGACTTACGGCCAACCCTGTATAATTATATAAAAGATCAAAACTGGACAATATTATAAAAAACAATCAAAATTACTCTTAGCATTATGCAATTGATTAAAACAAGACAAAATTTTGAATAATAAATTAAAATTAAAGCAAGGAATATAAAACAATTATAGATTTCTAAACCGCGTATTACAATTAAAGTTTAAGTAAGCCAAACAAAAAGGACTATCAATCTTTCCATTAATGATATTAGTAACAAATTTTAAAATCTCCGCATGAAAGATGTCAACACAATGACAAATGTTAAAATCTTGCATGATCTGAGAAAAGGTGTAAATACCAATTCTAATATAGCGGTAAAAAATAAAGTTTTGCGAATACACTATACACTATGAAGTCTATTCTTGACATGATTTGATGCAAACCCCCAAATTACTATTCCATACCGAATGACCGGTATAATAAGGGTAATAAATAATTTAATAAAACATTTGCCACATTTAAAGTGTGAGGTGAGGTTACGAATCACGCCTAATTTAAATAGTGCGTTCTTGCACAATCTATCCACATGGTCGCCAAAAATTAGCTTACGGTCAAGGAATACCCCCAAATCTCGAATACCTTCAACCCTTTCAATCAAAGTCTCATTGACAGTATAAGAAAATAAAATAGAATCTAAGAATCTCGGGAGTCGAAGGCTCGTTTGAAGTTGGTGAGACTCCATCAGAGTACAATATCGCCAACGTGCGAACCATGAAGAATCTGTTAGCCGCTTAATAAAGAAAGAGATAAGTCTAAAATTAATTTTCCCCTTTAATGGAAAAATTCATCAAAAAGAAAGTATAGAGACGAAAGAAGTTTATTATCTGATATTTTAACTTACAAGTAAATGAAATATAAAATTCTAATTCGTTTATCTAAAAATAAACTCGCTGCTGATGAAAATTTTTTTTAGATGTTATCAAAGACAAATTGTGTATACTAGAACCCGACTAATAGATGTAAAAATTCACGGTTTCTTTTTTTTTCTACAGATTAAATTTAAAAAGTGATTACTGGAACCCTTTTTAAGATTTTATGAGCTGCAACAACTGTTTTGAGAATGACTAGACGAAGCAATTTCAACTAAATATGCTAATTATCTGGAAGTATAAGCTTCCCACAAAATTTAAGTAGATTCTCAGAAAATTAAATAGATTTCTCTTTCAAATGTTTTTCTTGGGATTAACAGAAAGATAGAAACAAATTCAAACGCTGCAAGACTTTATTTCAACCTTTCCTGAGAATGCATTCCTGCACCTACACTGAGAATGCTTTCCCGTACATTCTTTTTAAAAACCGCCAATAGCGTTCTGCACAACTCCTCACACTCTATACACTTTGGATAAAAAATAATTTTCGTTTTCATTTGTACGACCCTTATAGATAAGTTTCAATTTGTAACAACGCATAAAATTTCTGTTATTCAGGCTTTTCTTAGAATTGAGAGTTCTTAATACTTAACAATTTCTTGAAAATCTTTAAAAATGATCATTAACTGGAGATAATAAAGAGTTAGCAGGCTATTGAGAAATAGTGGAAAGACGACAGAGGAAGCACTCCTTTAGCTCCGTGCTGTATTGAGCAAACTGTAAGCATGTAAATAGAAGAATTGGCGACTGCGAGACTACACAAAGTGATGAACGGCCAAGTTTTGTATCAAGACATCGAGAGAAGCATGGGAATTGCAACAATATCAAGTGTACATCTAAAGTAAGATTACGTGACTTAAGAAATTATTTAGACTACCAGTGGCATAATTGGAGAGATCCATCCATTGTGAGCGTTTAAAAAATTTTTTTTCGAATTTTCATTAAAAATTTTTATTGTACTAATTCTAAGCGTTCTCATGTCTTTAAATTTTGAAATATCTTTAAAAAAAAAACAAAAAAAATCCCAAAGAATCAGAGCAACGTTGGGGTTATCACCTAGCATATTTGGTAGTACAGCAGATCCAAACATTTCATTAAAATACATTTTGACTATATTCTGTGTGAATGTGAATATTTTGGAAACTGAGATGCTGATAATGCGATGGTTGAACGTTCGTTCCAAGAATTATTAATAATGAACATAAAATGATGATGCAGTGACAGGACATAAATAAGGCAGCGTCTGTTGAGGAGGCAAAGGTGTCACACGTCCCTCCCTTGAGCTCCCTATCAAACGTCCAGGACTGGCAAAAATTTGTGTCTGGAAAGGAAAGAGAAAGAACGAGTATTGGTCAGAGAAACTCTGCAGGTAAAACAGAAACGGCTTTGCGAGCATTGGAAACATCTGAACAACGGGAATTTCAAATAGAGAGAGAGGGTATACGAGCTTCTACGGCAAGTGCAAGGGAAACTTTAAAAGAAAGATGGGTCCAAAGTATCTAGTGATGTTCACCCGGTGGTGAAGATGGTTTTAGTCTGAGGCAAGTCAGAAGAGTTTAAATAAATTCCTGGTATATCACCTAGAATTGCTGTTTTTCAGATTTTTCTTAGAATGGTTAGTCTCTTTGCTCTGCGTTGTATTGATTGAGTTATTATTTAACCAATTTGAATTTATAATTTAACTTTTTTGCGATTGTTCTGTTTACCTACAAGTGTCATTATCCCGGGCAACACTAGGTCCTCTGCTAGTATCTATGTAAAGAACAATGTTCGTTTCTGGGTTTGATTCTTATACAAATCTACAGTTTTATCCCGATCTTGGTGAAAATTTCCTTACTGATCTTCAAAGCAAGAGGAAGGTCACTGTCTACCTCAGATTTCGCAAAAATAATAATTATCGATAATACACCGGCATTCATGATGATTGCAGTGCATATTAATAAGCATCTCATGACCAACAATGCAAGGCAAAGTTTGTGCAACAATAGGTCTCAATAATGGTATAAACACGCAATTCACCAACAGTATGCACGGACCCATAATATATATCTTATGACCAACAATGCAAGGCAAAGGTTTGTTAGATTCAATTTGTTACAATGCATAGAAATCCTGTTGTTCTTAGAACTTAATATTTTCTTGAAAATCTTTAACAATGAGCACTACTAGCGATAATGGAGAGTTAGCAGACTATTGAGAAACTGAGCAAGTGGTGAGTGATCAAGTAGTCATCGAAGTTCCCAGGCAGTCCTCGACAATGCAGGCGAATCAACAGAAGAAACTGCGACTGCTGCTAGACTACACAGAGAATGGCAAAGTTTTGCTTCAAGACATGGAGAGCAGAGTGCGAATTGCAACAACAGATTACCATATAGTTAATAACACGTTTGGTTTGTTTGGATTGCAGAACACACAGACTAAAAGCGAACACATACATTTACTGCCACCCAAGAAGAGATTTGTATCATCGAAGTTCACCACAGTAGGATAAGTGTAAATCTAAAGTTAGATTAAGCGATCAAGAAATTATTTCGGCTATCTCTGCCATACTTGGAGACGTCCATCCATCGGGAACATTTAAAACTTTTTCTTTTCGAATTTTCATTATCAATTTTTACTGTGTTAATTCTGAGCGTTTTTATGTGTTCATTTTTACTGTATATTGATTGACATTCAGATATTGCAAGATTTAATCCAAAAAAGTCCGAGCAACGCTAGGTATATCGCCTAGCTTATTTGGTAGCACAGCAGATCCAAACATTTCCAAAAAAATTCCCTGATACATTTTGACTATAATCTGTGTGAATGTTTCGGAAACCGGAATGTGAAAGTGGTAGTGATGCGATGATTGAACGTTCGTTTCCAAGAATTATTAACAATGAGATAAAATGATGATGCAATGACAGGACATAGATAAGGCAGTATCTATCAAGGAGTCTAAGGAGTCACAGGTGTCTCCCTTGAGCTCCTTAGCAAACCTCTAGAGGACTGGCAAAAATTTGTGTTTGAAAAGGAAAGAGAAATAACGAATATTGATTAGAGAAACTATACAACTAAAAGACAAAAAGCAATCCAGGGGATGGAAACAACTGAACAACGAAAGGTTCATCTAGAGCAGGCGGGTTCAAGAGCTTCTACCTCAAGGGCAAGGGAAACTTTGAAGGAAAGATGGGTCTAAAGTATCCAGTGATGCTCCCCGGTAGTGAAGATGGTTGTTTTAATATGACGCAGGACAAAAAGGTTAAATGAAGTCCCTGGCGATGCCGGGTTGTCAGGCAAAATGTGCAATTTAAGTCGGTTCATTAAGAGTGTCTTTCATCCCACCTCTGAGAAGTATAAAAGAAAATTGAGTTTGTGACAATAAATAGAATTCCTGTTGTTCTGGCTTTTCTTAGAATTGATGACTCTTCAAATAAACAACCATACTGTAATATGCTGTATAAAAATCGTTCGAAGGATACATGTAATTCATATCTTTCGAAATGACCCTTTAAGAAATTAATCACTCTTGGTCAGAGAAGAAAAAAAAAGCTATCCGGGCATCAGAAACGTCCGAAGATCAGTTCTTGCAGTTCTGCTTACCTAAAACCGTAATTATCCCGAGCAACGCCGGGTGCCTCTGCTAGTCTATAAAGAAGAATGTTTGTTTGTGTGTATTTAAAGATGGGCCTCATTTCCTGCTCAATTTCCCAGTTTTATTCCTATCTTGATGAAACGTTGCACACATGATCTTCAAAGCATGAGGAAGGTCTACCTCAGATTTCGAAAAATTAATAATTATCGATAAAAAAAATATCGGTATTCATGGTTATGGCTAAGCATACTAATAAGAGGTATCGCATGACCAACAATGCAAGGCAAAGTTTGCATCAACAATGGTATCATCACGCAGCAAAGTTTCTGAATATAAATAAGGTTAAGCTATGTAATGAAGATTCATTCCACTTCTGCAAATTATAAAACAAAATTGATTTGTAACGATGATAGAATTTCTGTTGTTTGGGCTTTTCTTAAAATTGATAGTTCTTAGAACATAAGTTTCTTGAAAATCTTTAGAAATGAACAAGTGACAAACAAGTGGTAAGTAACCCAGTGATTATCGAAGTTCCCACGCAGCTGTCGACGATGCAAGCGTGTCAACTGAGGAAACTGCGATTGCTAGAACACACAAAGGGATGAAAGCCTAAGTTTTGCTTCAAAACATCTAAAGCAGAGTAGGGTTTTTCGATATGGAAAATGATATCGATATTCAGAATATCGATATTATTTTATTTAGTATTCACTCGATATTTAACAAATTTTTTAATTAACTAGCTTTTGACGTTAATTGTTTATGGTGGAAATAAATGATAATTAAACACTAATAAATTAAAGGAAATTTTATTTTTCATTTTGTAAAGAAACAAAGACCTGCGCAGAAAGAAAGTTGCAGAAATTAAGCATCACTATTCTGCTCTCGAAAATAGGGCCAAGTTGGAGGCTGCGCACTTGGTTTTACAAAAAGAGCATATCAGACTACCATCCTACCAAAGGGCATCAGAAAACTCGATTGTTCGTTGGGGCCCTCTCCTTGTTAATAATTCATCGTACAAACTTTGCAAAAAAACCTAAAATATTCGCTTTTTTAGAACTCAGCCTGTTTCTTAGGACTAATGAGGTTTCCTGCTTTCCAAAATAGGCATTCACTTAGAACGGATGTTGCACATACTATTAGGTACTGTATTGCAATTTTAGATACATTCGGAGGAGACATGTTGTTAGTTTGGAAATAGACTGATTTAAACACTGTCTGAACTCCACCGAAATACCCCCTGCTTCATCATCGTTTGATGCTTACTTGACCATTTCATCATGCATTTTCCATAGTGAAAGATAGCAGTCTTTTTTTTGTGTAGAAGAATTTTTCACAGTGCTACAAGTTTCTGTCACAGAATGTACTGATTTTTTTAACAGTTTGTTTATTTGTTGTAATGATCATGCAACACTTGTTGCTGACAAATGCAACTTCTTTGAATCTTGGGTCTGTATGGCATGCTTCAATTCCCGAAAAGTATTCCTTTAATTTTGAAATTAATTTCATTTTAAATTCGGTTGCAATTACAGCCGTTGTTTGTACTTTCCAAAAGTTTTTTTGTCAAATCAATCAGAGGTATCACTAAACTAGCTGTAGCATGATTTTGCGCTGATAATTCTCTTGTTACTCTTTCAAAAGATTCAAGGAATACTAGAATTTCTTTTGAGCATTGCAGTTCACTGCTCGTTAACATAGATGGTCCGTGAGGAAGTTTAAGAAGTATAATATTAACTATTTCACTTAGGTGAACAAATCTTTCCAACATATAATAGGTGGAATTCCACCTTGTACAAATACCATGTTTAAGTTTTAGAATAGTGCCATCAGCAACACCCTTTTCTTTTTGCAACACCCTTAGCATGTTTGACGACTTCACGCATCTCTTAAAATGAGTCACGATATTTTTTACCTTCTCTATCAACTGTTTAACCTCTTTACTTTCTGCTACTGCATTCACCACAGTTAAATTGATCAGGTGAGCAGTGCAACGCAGATGTTTGTTTCTGCCATACATATCAACTGTAGCTTTGGTGATGGTTGCACTTCCATCAGTAGTAATAGCTACAACTTTTTTCTTAGGAATTTTCCATTCTGTGCATATCTATTCAAGCTCATTTCGCAGATTTTCAGCTGTGTAGACATTATCTAGCTCATGCACGCCAATTACTACAGATTTAAATTGAAAATCACTGATGAAATGGGCTGTCAACTCTAAATAACTCTTAGTGTTGTGGACCTCTGTCCATACATCAGTGGTTAATGAAATAGATGGAGCACTGTCTATTGCTGACTTTACTACTTCACCTAGCGCACAATATTTATCTTCTAAAATTCTGGATAATTTCTTTTTACCCGGAGGTGTATACATTGGTAACATTACTTTGCAGAAACGGCGAAAACCTGGATTCTCACAGAATCTTAGTGGAAGTCCTTTGCTAATCATATAAGCAAGAGCTTCATTTGCCTTCAGATCACTTACTCCGCCTTCTAAACCATAAGATAGAATGAGAAAAAATCATTAGTACTACAGGTTGAGATAAATTTTTAGGATGATAGTGAAACTTTAAATGAATTCATCCGTTCAAAAGATGATAGTATTGTATTTATATTGTTTGTAGTACTAGTAGTGGAACTGGCTGAAGAACTGGACGATGAAGGGTGCTTCTAAAAACTCTCGAGCGCTCATTTTCAATCACGTGATCGTTTACCCCTGATTGCGCCCGCTCTATTCATCCGCTCATGAAATTTTTTGACAGCGCCAAGGGCAACGAGATAACAGCCCGATCAGTAAATAAGATGTAACTGCCACAGAAACTCGTCACGCTTTCAAACTTTCTGTTTTAAGCGTAATTATTTATTTTTATTGTCCATTATTATAATCTGATGGAGATTTATTAGATTTCAATGCATTTATTCTTTTTATGACAATAAATACGAGAGTGTTAAAAAATCTACGTACGAGAGTGCACATACGATAAAACGAAACTTTAAAGAAAATTCGAAACCTAAGAGAAAAATTAAAATGTATAAAACAATCTTCGCTTTTATCTTCAGCTCCTTCGCCCCTACCGTGTATCTTGACCTGTTCTGTGCCTTCAGATTCTTTACAAAACTATAAACCGCATTGGGAACGGACTTCGAGGTGGGATATGCTTTCATTGTCTGTCATTATTGCGAAAGTTATGAAAACGAAAGTAGTGAAAGTGAGCGAGGCAACGCGAAGTGATCACGATGGAAATAAGGGGCGCGTTCGACATCGCGCACTAAACGCCTTTGTGCGTCCACTAAAAGCACTAACGTATTCGTCATGGAACCAACGCCACCTAGAGAACAAAGCCTGTCGGCAGATTTGATCAGTGTTCACAAGTAGGCCATTGCTTGGCCACTGCAATCAGTACGGATTACGTTTTTTTTTTAAATAATTTTTTAAACTTTATTTATTTTCATTATAAAGAAATATACAAAATATTTTAGCATTTCCATTTATTGGCCTAAATTGGAAGGGCAAAATTATACTCAAGAAATAAATAAAATTAAAAAATACACAAAGAATTGTGCAATTTAAGAAATTTTAAATTTACTGAACAATTGAAAATTATTTGTTACACAAAAAAATGCTTATCGAAGATTTTATAGTAAAGTCAAATGTAAAAATAAATAAGAAGTCTAAAATCTATATGTATTAAGATTTAATATCTATCTTGGAATTATTATTTAATATAGATTTTTCTTTTTCTAATTCCATAATTATATCTTGAAATAATCATGATTTCTAATGTTAAAAGCAAAGGATTTTTTTATTAAATAATTTTTAGAAAAAAACATTTTATAGCATAACTATATATCCAAATAAATCATGCATTTTTGAAATCTTTAATTGTGACTAATTTAACTTATTTCTGAATCAAACGTTATTTATTTTATTATTCTACTTACTTTTTTGAAGTAATTCATTTATTTTAAACGTAGTAGAAAATTTATAATTGTAATTCCATATCTTATTTAGGATTGTAGTTCGTATGGTTGACAAATGATCATACAACTAGTGGATAATACTGATCAATTTATTGATATGATAATGAAGCAGAAAAACACACAAGTAAAATTTCAAATCATATAACACTTTACTAACATAAAACTGGAAATCAAAACATTATGAAAATGAAACAATTGCTAACATAAAACAATATTAAGAGATCATTCTCACATTGAGCTTACAATGAGGGAAAAAAAAAAAATAAAAAAATACATGTATATGAAAGTGATTGATTTACAAAACTGTTAATGCTATCAGTTATTTTTTATTCTTTTGAATTGAGACATGCTTTTAGTCTTTACAAAATCATTTTTTTTCTTCGTGTAATTGTTCAACAGTATGTTGCATGTAATATGTAAAATATTCTTATATAAACAGCTAATATCATGGGTAAGGCAATTGTGACCACAAAATACATCTTCGGGCATGATATTCTTGCCCAAAGAAATGACAACACTTCGCTGATTTCTCTGCTGGAAAAAAATTTCTTCATTTTCATTAGAAAGCAGCTTATTGATAAGTACATAAACATATGAAACGCAAGATACAACATCTTCATGAGGGTAGCATAAACCACCTCTGTCACAAGCCTGTATTACAGAATGCTTGTTTTCTTGATCTCCAGAATCATCATCACACAAAATAACTTCACAATACTGACATTTTATTTTTTTTAAAATGGCATAAGAAACGTATCCAGCGATGTAGGTCAATAATGGCCACTGTGAATCATTTATAGAATTAATGTCGTCATCATCTACACTACAATTTTCCACTAATATTGGTGGCACGGTACAGTTGTCATCTTCCAAACTCGTCAAAAGTGAACTCAGCTCTGGAATGGATTTCACTGAAAGATGAATCTCACCTAGTGCATGAGATTTAAGCACTAGCGGCATAGTACTCTGAATGCGAAGCTTACTTTCACATTCATACAACCGCCTCAGAGATATATGGTAGTTGCCACCTGCTAATTGCCTATACCTCCCAAAACGATCTTCCAAATTATCAGTCTGTATTTTTCCACACAAAAAATAGCTATAACCCTTTTCATGCAAGAAAAACGTCGACATTTGAAGCAGGGCTTGTGTTGTATGCTTCAAAGCAGAATGAGTTTCCTTAGTTAGCATAATGGCACCATGCAACTTCTCCCATCTCTCAAGCCAATTCACCAGGCTTTCCAAAAAAACAACAATCTGCGTCGATCCTTTAGTGATGGGTTCCTCATAAGGATTTCTTAATCTTTTGCCTTTCAGAGGAGTTTTAACGTTTACCACCTGCCACCATCGACAAATAATTTCTATAAAATTTGCTGTAGTTTCCCAACTGGCAAATGATTTTTGAGGACCCAGTTCCCTTAAAGCTATACAAATTTTGCTGTTAAAAATACTCAAAACAGGCTTTACATTTTGTCTCTCGATACTTGTTGGGTACAATGATTTTAATGTTAAATTTACGCCATACTTTAACAAATTCTGCTTTTCATATGCATGAAGATCCTTTAATGCTTCAAAAGATGCAATCTGCCCTTCAGTACATTTTTCATCGTCAAAATCTGGATACACAAAAACTTGTTTAGGTTTGTTCAACCAGTTGTTGCGAAGACATTTCAGGATATGAACAGTGTCAATAACAAAAAAAAGTTTTCTAGCTGGATCCTTAGGGTGAGGATATACAGTCTGTATTGCTGGAGGGTCATTAAAAGTGGACATCGCTTTACTGTTTATAGAGTTGTTGTCAGCAACAACCCCTACAACTTCAAAACCAAGATTTTCTAATTTGATTATTATGTTTTTTAGAAATTCATGAAGAATATTAGCTCGAATGGTTTTGATTGGTAAAATGTGAGCGACGTCTTGATAGGATGACATCATGCTGTTTATCATAAACACATAGGCACTTGTTGCTAATTCTCCACTTCCAACAGCATGTCCTACCACACTGCCACCTTTGTAATCTGAATTTGCTTTCAGATGGATTTCATCCATCAACACTACAACAGTTTTATCCTGGTCTTTTAGCATATTGCTCTTTGAAGCAACATACCTTAGCATAGTGGAATCATTTTGCTCAAATTGAGGGTTTGTTTGCAAAGTCGAACAAACTTGGCGTATTGTGGATGGGCTTGGAATAGTCAGGTACGTGGATGATCTCAGAAATTTGTATGCATGAGGGGAAATGGAGTGTAGCAAACTGCAGAATATCATCATGCCACAAGAATATCTTACTCTATTTTTGCTAACAGAAATAAGTGAAACCTGTTCCTTTAAAAAATCTATAGTTTTGGAGTTCACTGCCTCTTCCAGATTTCCCAACTTATTAAGGTAATTTAACAGTCCCTTAATACATTCATCTACGGTAAATATACATTCTGAAGGTCTTCTGAATTTAACATTACATTCAGTCACAATCTCATCAATCTGAGTAATGCTATTTACTGTGATTGGCAAGTTGAGCTTGATATTATTAAGACATTTAATTTCGGTGTTCTCAAAAAACACAGATAATCTGAGCTGATCATCTATTTGTACACTGCACTGTATTGTCAAATTTGGTTTGTCACAAAAAAGCACTATGCACACTTGATTTTCCCTTGCAATTACTGTCCAACCACTTGGAAACATATTTGATTGCTCACCTAACCTCCTCTTCACATCTTCCAGGCTTCTGACTGATCTTTCCTCATTGTAGGCTTCAAGTGATCTCATGCTTGCTTCAATTGCAACATTCAATGCTTCATTTTCTATTCGCTCCCTTCTGGAACTAGGTGCTTCCCTTGCAGTTGCCGGTTTCTCTGACGATAAATACTGTGGGCAATTTGGCAGTTTGGAGGGTACAGTACCTGTAATTTGATACAAGCATTATTTATAACATATGCACAAATTCAAAAGCAATACAAAGAAAATTGCAGCAGCCAAATGCTCAAAAATTACTAACCTTCAGGTAGCTTTGGATGATTGAGAGGAACGGTGATTAATTTGCCTGTTTTTTTGTCATACTTTGATACACTTCTCAGCACTTCATATTCACAAAAATGTAATTCACACACCTGCAAAGCAAATCTGTCTATAAATGGGTGTTTATGATAAGATAAAGGCCAGCTCTAAACTGATCTAAATACTTATTATACTAGCTTATAGCTTAGCATGCAATTAAAAATAATTTCATATTCTAATTAATAATAATAATAACGTAACAACTCAAGGGAAGGGTAAGAATTAAAGGAGTTAATTAACATAGCTAAATAAAAAATATCTTTATCAATATTAGCATTGTCATTGTCAAAAATTTTAACTAATGCTATGACTGAGTCAATGAAACCCAAGTCAGATTCTATAAATGTCGGTAATAATGAATAAAATTTATGCTGTGAATTGCATTGTTGGAATATGTTGATTCCATTTAAAAGTTATAAATTATATCAAGAACAGATGAAGGGTGGGTTATATTTCCATCCCTGGTTATATATAGCTAACAGTTTTAGATTTAGAGATATTTAAACTAAAATTATTTTGCTTTAACTATATTTCGAATTTATCAATACATAATTGTAAACTGTCTTGATCAGTAATCGATACAATCGGAATATTTGCATTGCACTTTACTATTCTACCCAACACAAGTGACATCAATTACATAATAAATAAAGTATAATTTAAAAAAAGGGTCTAAATCTAGAGTTCTATGGCTAAAAAAAGTCTACACAACTTCAATGTATCTACATAATGCCCATACGTATATATTTTCATCATACATATATTACATAATGTAAGTATAATGAAGTATTTTATAATGCAAACATATAATATACAACATATAACAATTTTAAAAAAGAAGGGATTCTGTAATTTAAGATAATTTAATTGTAATTTAATGCTTACCCTTGTATTTTTCGTTGGTGTGAAATCTTTTCTACAGATAGCATTCATCCATTTTTTTCGTAATTCCTCGTCTTTTGGAAAAGAAAAAACGCTTAATTTTGGCCCATCCTTGTAATTAGTTTTACAACCTGGTACACAACATTTGTAAGGCATTTCTACTTTTCAAAAAACAGCAATAGCACGTGGAAACAAGCAGCAAGTCCTATCGCCAACTTGGATGCAGTCGCTGAGACGGATGGCCTACTTATGATAGCTTAAGAGTCTTTGGCGCTGGCTGTCGACAGGCTTTGTTCTCTAGGTGGCGTTGATGGAACCCGCGCGTGTTCGTCATCGCGAGTGCGCGCACGAAATGACCCTAGGGGCGCGTTCGACATGTGCACACTAAATGCACCTAGTGACGTCCCTCAGAGCGAGCGGTGAAAAAAGTGTAGTGCATTTTGTGTGTCATGAAAAACGGGAAAGAGCACGAAAGTGGGATGTTCACTCACCCGTGCTATCATGAATAATAAACATACTGCTCAAAATAAAACCCATCATAACATCTGCATTTATATAACACGCCGAAATCTGTCATTACACAGTAGATTTCAATGTCAGTTTAAACGATATACAGATTTCAATTATTTTATTATACCTGTTGGCTCTTTAATGGTAACTAGAACTCCGAACTATCTATCGCTACATTTCAAGCTCTAGGGTAGCACCATCTTGCAATGCACTAAACAACTCTGCTCATAAAATAATTGAAATCTGTATATCGTTTAAACTGACATTGAAAACTACTGTGTAATGGTCGATTTCAGCATGTTATATGAATGCAGATGTTATGATGGGTTTTATTTTGAGCAGTAGGCTTACTATTCGTGATAGCACGGGTGAGGTGAACATCCCACTTTCGTGCTCTTCCCGTTTTTCATGACACACACAAAATGCACCACACTTTTTTCACCCCTCGCTCTGAGGTAGGTCACTAGGTGCATTTAGTGTGCACATGTCGAACGCACCCAAGATCACTTTGATCCTGAGCGTTCCCAACACGACGATGAGATCGGGGAGTTTTTAGAGGCGCCAGTGACGAGTGCTCTGTCATTTTTAGATGCAGTGCTCGCGTTGAACATGAACGTTTACGCTCGATCGCGACTGGAGAGAGTTTTTAGAAGCAGCTGAAGTGAACGAAGGACGAGCCAACTCCCAGTCTACATCTTTAACATAATCATTCATTTCTATCTCTTAGATATAACTTGTCTATAGCAGATTATAAAATTGTTAAATAACTAATAAAATTAACTTCGAACATGTTGGTCATAGTTGTTTGTAAAAATCTAAGTACTGTATATGGATCTATAAAACAAGTAATTTTACGACATAGAGTCGACGCGTTTCAGCTGTGGCTTTCTTCAGGACTGTGTGTATAATTCCTATACTCTCCACTCCTCCTATAATTCCTATATTTCCCTCCCCCTCCTACATATTCCCATATTTTTTAAAAAAGCCTATATTTCCTATATTTCTTAAACGCATCATCAAAATATATTTACCAAAGTTTCGGGGAAGAAAGGACTTGTAAATTGTTTATTTTTTTTTGTTGTTCACTAGAGGGCAGCCCAATCAACGATATAATAGAGAGCCTAAAAAGAGGAGGCTCTTCCTAGGCTCTCTACGATATAAATGAGTAGATCGTTGCCATCATTGGGGCAATTTGATAGCGGTGAAAAGTGGAACAAATCTCTATTATTACTGTGGTTGGCAAAACAACATCGCCAGTTGAGCAGCCCCACTCACCCAATATCGTGCTTGCAGTCTGAAATTTCTTATGCGACCTCTGCCAAATTTAGATGCTTTATAATGTCAAATATTTTCGCATTATCTACACGAATAAATGCGGTAAATAATTTCATAAATACCTATAAACAATCATTCTGGTATCACTGAAACAACGTTAACATCGTTGGATATAGACATCTTTTATGTATCAACCAACTACTATATAAATGATGATCAGGATTTTTACATGAGGAAAAACATTCTAAGCCGCAGAAAGATAAAAATGCCTCTGTGAAAGGTGAACCTTTAATATATCTATACTACAATTTGAAGCGGAACAAGAGATCGCATTGAGTTTTACTGTGTTAAACTAATCACGTAAACATACGATGAAAGAATTTTTTGCCAACCACAGCAATTGCCACCACGCTTTCAAATGGGGACGCGGTGGTGGCGCTGTAAGCAGCTCACGAGCGATCTACTCAGTTTATATCGTTGATCCCAATGCGGACTTTGCGTGATCGCCTCTGATGCCCGAGTACGCGGGTTCGATCCCGGCCGAGGACGACGAGGATTTTTCAGGGGTAAATCCTGAGATCACGCACTTCCTTCGGAAGGGAAGTAAAGCCGTTGGTCCCGTGTAGTCGTTTGCCGGCTGCACGTTAAAGAACCCTTGCGAGGCAAAATTTGCGGCCCCTATAACGCCGTCCTGAAATGACCATAGCAGTTGAAAAGGACGTTAATACCAAACAAACCAAACCAAACCAATGCGGACTCCTCCCAATGCAGCAGTTTTCTTCGTGTCGTCATCGTCACGTGGTAGGAAATGCGCGCTTTTTCCCTCTGACATAAAAAGGTGTGGAAATTACTGTAGTGACATAAATACAGTATAAGCTAAATAGTCTATCTACGAGGGCTTCGCAACAATAACAACAACAACACGAAAAGGTAAGTGGGTATTCAGCATGTGATTCACGTTTCTTTGATCGAAAAGGTTAAGTCTATACATTTCTTTTCTCTTCGTTTATTCGAATTTAGCTGATATGGCGCCATATTAGACGAAATTTCAAGAAGCTTGGCTAACTGAAAAGGATTCTAATGAACACGTAATCGGTTCTTGGTGTAAACGTGATCAAAAAGATGAACACAGAGTTATTTCCATCAAAATTTCTGGAATCGACTAAGTATTACAACACGCCAAAGGTATAAAGCACACTGAAAAGGCTAAAGTTGCGGCATCCTCGAAACAAAGTAGGATTGAAACAAATGAATTTAAACTTCAGATTCACGATGATAACGTTACAAATGCCGAAATTTTGTGGGCTATGCATGGTGCTCATAGTGACTATAGCTTCCGTTCATCTGGTAATTGTTCAGAGTTATTTCAAGCAATGTTTCCTGATAGCAAGATTGCCCAAGATTTCAAAATGGGGAGAACAAAAGAAGCATATTTGGTTAGTGACGGACTGGGACCTGTATTTCTAACAAAGTTGGTTAAAGAGATTAATGAGTCAAAATCGTCATTTTCTGTGCACTATGATGAAACTGCAAATGTACAAGTAAAACAACTTGATTTTCATGTCAGGTATTGGAGCAATGCGAAGAATGAAGTCGTTACCCACTTTTATAAGTCCATTACATTTGGGCATGCAAAAGGTGAGGATATAAGTGAGGCAATTATCCGAAATCTTGAAATGGACAAATTTGACTTGAAGTATTTCTTATCACTGGGCTCAGATGGACCTAATGTCAATAAAAAAGTTTCCGATTGCTTTCCTCAAAGCTCAGGGAGTTAAATTTACCTGGACTTATAGACATTGGAACATGCAATGCCTTCCATAAGGCTTTGTTTGCATTTGGGACTGAAATTGAAGAACTTACTGTAGATCTTCACTTCTTCTTTAAACAGTCTTCAGCCCGCCGTGAAGACTTGCAAAACCTACAGAAAGAAATGAAGATGCCTATCCTCCTTCCCATGAAGCATGTGCCCTCACGTTGGGTAAGTTTAGGACCAGCATTGGAACGATTGATCGATCAGAGGCAGGTTTATGTGGTTTACTTCAAGCACCTCAGCTCATCTGAAAAAAATCAGCCAACCTGTGCTCGATTCAAAAGAATATGGAGGAAGGTGCTACCTGTGGAAAATGGAAAGGAAACTCAGGTTATCTGTCATTTCCTAATACATGTGTTGCCCATATTTGAGAAATTCTTGACGCTTTTTCAAAGTGAAACCCCTAAAATCCATTTGCTGTACGACCATTTTACGAAAATTATCCAGTCTTTAATGCTGAAATTTGTGAAGCTGGAAACTATATGTGGCAATGAATGTGTAGCTAACGTGGAATTTAAAGTTAGAGCAAATCAGTTGGAGGATGTTGAACTAGTAATTGGTGAATTGATGAGGAAAACTCTAAAACAGGCGAAAAACCAGGAGCCCAACCTACTTAGACAGATAAGAAAGTTTTATGTGACTGTAACAGAGTACTTGCTGGAAAAACTTCCCTTTGATAACAGTTTGTTGAAGGATGTTCGTTGTTTGAATCCTCTAAAATCCAGTGAATTTTCTAGCGGTGCAGAAATCCACAGGACTGCTAGTAAAATGAAGGAGCATTTGGATGGAATGAATGATGTTGCACGCTGCGTAGATGAGTGGAAATGCTTGCAGTTGTTACCATCGTTCTCACCAGCAGACAGAATTGATAAGTTTTGGGCAACTGGACTAGACAATCGGAAGTTCCTCTTAATTTCAAAACTCATAAGGGCTGTGCTTGTACTATCTCATGGTAACGCTACTGTGGAAAGAGGATTTTCAGAAAATGGGCTGCTTGTTACTGATCAGAGGAATAGCTTAGAGATCAAAAATATTAGCTCTCTCAGACTGCTAAAAGATATCGTAAAATCACCTGATGGAAAAGCACAGTGCGTGTCAATAACTAAAGACCTTCTTTCTGCAGCCCGCTCTGCCCACAGATTGTATATGTTGAGATTAGAAGAGCAAAAAAGAAAACAAACTGAGGAAGAGGAAAAGTCCAAAAAGGAACATGAAGCTGCTCGAGCAAATAAAGAGTTACAAGAATGACAAAAGAAGGATGCTCAGTCACTGAAGCACAAGGAAGATTCCCTAAAACAGAAGGAGACTGAAATTATGTTTGATGTTAAGACTTCTCAGACTGCTAAAGAGGAAGGTATGAAAATGCTAACAGAAGCGGTGAAAAGAAAGGATATGGAAAAAGTGGCAGTAGCTGAGATGATGACATCGGCAGCTGAAAAGAAAAACACTGATGCTCATAAGAAGTTAGCAGATATTAGAAAGCAACAAAGTGATGTTGGAGGTAGAAAGAGAAAATTATTGGACAATATTGTTGGCCTGACTAAGAAGAGGAAGCCTTAAAAATACATATATAGCAAATCCAATAATATAATAGTGTAGTATGCACAGATATGCTGTATTTAAATAAAGATATATTTCTCCTATAAATCTCCTATATTTTTTTTCTTTCTCCTATAATTCCTATTATATTTTTGAAAAAATGAGTGGTCGCCCTGATAATGACTAAAGAAGCGTTTTGAATATTGATATATCGAGTACTTTGGAAAAACCCTAGAGCAGAGTACAAATTGTATCAACAGATACCAAGTAGTGAGTAAACCACTCAATTTGTTAAAATTGCAGAGCAAACGGACACAAACTATCATGTGCAACCCAAGTAGAGAGTGTATTCGTCGAAGTTACTTTTGCCATATATTTCCACATCAAGATCGGGAAATTGAGCAGGAAATGAGTATAATAGACGGCAGAGATTAAGCAGTATCCTTCGAGGAGACAAAGAAATACACGCCTCTTCCTTCAACTCCCAACAACAGTTGGCGAAAATTTGTGGTTTCTTATACAATCTACAGTTTTATTCAGATCTTGATGAAATTTTGTACACTTGATCTTCAAAGCAAGAGGAAGGTCCACATCAGATTTCGAAAAATTAGTAATTATCGATACTCATTTTGATGGCAGGGCTTACTAATAAGAGGTATCTCATTAACAACAATGCAAGTTTGTGCATTAAAAATAAGGGTCAATTTGTGACAATGCATAGAATTCCTGTTCTACGGAGTTTTCTTAGAATTCATAGTTCTTAGAACTTAACATTCTTATGAAATTCTTCAAAAATAAGCACTAACTGGAGACTATGGAGAGTTTGCAGACAATTGAGAAAGATTGGAAAGGCGACAGAGAAACTGGTGCCTTCACTCAGTGTTGTATTGGTTTTGCTACCACACTGCTGCAATTGAGCAAATGGTGAGCGTATTAACAAAAGAAACTGCGACTGCTAGGCCACACAAAGTGATGACATGGCCAAGTTTTGCTTCAAAACATCGAGAGCAGAGTTCAATTGCAACAGTGTGGTGGCGAGACCAATGCAACACTGAAGCCTCTGGGCGTCGAAAACATCTGAACAACGAGAGGTTCGTCTACAGCAGGAAATTGCAGATTACTGAAAACCAATTCGTGTTCTTATTTAATTTCTTGAGGTTGTTCTATTTACCCACAACTGTAAATATCCCGGGCAACGCTGGGTGCCTCTTCTAGTTTATGCCTAAAATTAATAGTGAGTATTTAAAATTTTGTAGAATACATTAATTTCGGCAGTATTATGTCATTAATTCCGGCTGCATCGAAACCGAAAATGAAATTAAATTTCTGGCTCACGATAGGGCGGCGTTGCATGCGTTTTTAGTGCAATTATACATGGAGCACCATTTTTCAGTTGAGTTCCCGTTTTATCGGGAGCTAGAAACTTTAGTTTCATTTTTCAGTGGAGTTGTATGACCATCTGCTATCTAAAGACAATGGTTTTACTCTATTTTCAAAAAGAATACGGTATTGTTCATGCGTTTTTTTATTAAAGTTATTTTCAGTTATATTGTTGTAATAAATTTAATTGTTGGCAAAGACAATTGATAATTTGTCGCTTTTTAATACAAAGTCCGCCAAAAAGATGTATACACTCTTTGTCAGAACGTTTCGGGATACTGATATTATCAATTGTATTATTGTCAATTGTTATGAATTACTTGTATGTTGTAGTATGATACGTTTAGCAAGATAATGAGAAATCAAAATTGCAAATGCAGCGATCTCCATTGAAACATTGACCGACGTAGCCAACGGCCAACATTCTGAAGATCTATAGCTGTGTTTCTCAAACTTATTTCTATGAACGCCCCCTCAGCGTATACAAAATTTAGTAACTCCCCCCATATCTTAAGTTTCTGCCAATATGAAAGAGATAATAAAAAATAAAAGTACTTATTAATGTATTTATAGACAACATTTAATTAATATTTTTATAAAGAATATTAATTACTAGAAGCGAACCCACCCGTTTGTATAATCGGGAAATAGCCCATTGTTAGATTTTTTTCTTCGTTGTGACAACGTCCACCGTCGCTGATTAACATAAATGATTAACATGTCAAATACTAACAATAACAATTTAAAACTTGTACTGATCATTAAAAAATTTAATTTAATCTGAAATGAACATATTCAATGAGAAGGATGAGGTTGATGCTGTAATATTAAATATTCGACATCAGGTTCAATACTCGTAAGTTGCAGTCGTAAATCCACGCGTTTCACGATATCCAAATGGTTTCTTTGCTTCGTCAAAAGCTGACATACAGTACTAAAACCACGCTCTACTAAATGGGATGTTGGAAAGGCAATAATTAATTTTTTTGCTACTGCCCATAAAGAAGGATACCTGCCAGTTATTTTTTTTCTGTAACCAAAATTCTTGATAAGAATTTCTAAATTTTGATTTCAATTCGAGATCTTATTGCAATTCAATTAATTCCTCTTCGATAAAACATTCTTCAACATAATCGTGATTTAAAAATGGATTTATTATCCAATCCGGCACTTCCAAATCAAGTAAACCTGTAAATCTTTTTCTCTATCGTTATGCAATAAATCCAAATGGTTACAAAAAGTTAAAAGACGTTCATCAGATAACGTCTCCTTTTCTTCAAGTTACATCAGTTTCGGGAATTGATAAAATTCATGTCGTTCAAAATTTCTCTTAAAAAAATACCAATTTTGAATTAAATGTGGATATTTCGGATTTGGACTTAATCAGTAACATATTCACCTTGCAAGTGCAAATTTACCTCATTCAATTTTTCAAATAAATCTGATAAGTAAGCAATATCATATTTGATTTTTTTCAATTTGTTAGCAAGATCGTCTTTTTCTATTTGTGTAAGAACATCGACGAGAATTCTATTGCTTTCAAAAAACTCAATAACGGTATCAAAAAGTTCATAAAATCGTTGGAAGCAGTTTCCTTTTAAAAGCTACCGAACTTCTGTGTGAAGTAATAATCTCTTATAATGTCATCATTTATTTTACACAACTTACGAAAGAGGCGATCATGCAATGGACGAGCCTTAATTTTGTTAATTGCTGTAATGATAAGTTACATAGATTGATGTAAGTGGCTACTAATATTTTTTGCAACCAAATGTTGGTTATGAATGATGCAATGAATCGTCAAAATATTTGGTACAGCCTTTTTCAAGAAACCTTAAAAAACCCTTATCAGAGCCAATTATGGCTTTTGCTCTGTCAGTTGTGCAAGCAAAAACATTTGTAAGTGGAATTCTATTGTCATTGAAAAACTCCCAGTTACTCGAAATTGATTCTCCTTTGGTGTCTGTCTCTAAAAATTTTACGAATAATAACTCCTCTTTCAAATGTTCATTGTGAACAAATCGAACATATCCAAGTAATAATGATTCATTATCAGGTAGAGTAGTTTCATCTATTTGCAGAGAAAATGTCGTGTTTCACAAAATTGAATATAAAAAATCTGCTGTATTGTCAGCTATTTCGCCATTTCGCCTTGTACTGTATCATTACTCAGAGGAAGTGATTTTATTATATTTAATGGAGGTTTGTGCAAACGCAGTGGCTACGTACAGTGCAACCTTGTACGCCTTCCGTTCAATACAAAGGAAGAGACAACAGAATCAGATGCCAAACTAACTCAAATATCGAAACAAGCAACATGGCGGATTCCCATCGCATAGTGGAGAAATGGAACAATTTAAACAATTTTATCTTAGCTTCGAGCAGCGCCGATCATCTGCAAGCCAAGAAAATCTACATTTCCTTCAAATTTACTAGATCTGTATATCAGTCACAACGCGTAGATGTCCCTCCTCCCATAAGCATTCTCTTTTCTTGTTAGCTGAAATTAGCTCTGATTGCTTCGCTGTCTTCATTTTGAAGGCGGTTCTTCGGTTTCTGATGTAATTTTAGTTAAAATTATTCAGGGCCCCTGTCAATGTTTAGAGCTGCATATAACATCCTTGTTTTTTTTGTTTTTTTTTTTTATTCTCAATAATGCAATTTTAATAATTATATCTATTCATGTAGTCAAAAGGTAATAGATTCATTATTATTATAAAAATTCTTATTTTTGTTATAAATATTCATTTATTGAATAATAAATAGTTTTTTTACAAGTCATTTTATAGTTAAAATTAAGAAAGTTACGATTTCTTCATATAAAATCTAAAATATTACAAAATTTAATTTTTTATAACTTTTATTTAGTTTGAAACTTCCAAATATAAATGCCAAATAAATTATTATAGTAAAAATGAAAATAAAATAAGTTATTACAAAATCCACTTAATATTCACTGGACGTGTTTGGATTTCCAACAGATGAATTTTAGGTTGCGGTTTTTTATTCTTGTTACAGAAAAGATTTGATTATAAACATTTAACAATGATTAATTCAAAGAAACTTATTAAATTTCTATAACTGGTGATGAGAGAAGATAACTCTCAAAAACGTTCTGTTAATTATACTTAAGCTTGTTTAATAAATTTTAAATTTCTTTTACTGCGCCATAAAAGCAACACCTCCTAGAAAGAAAGCCAAACAACTGAAACGTCAAACATAGTTGCATCATTATAAGTCGACCAAATTTAGAGCTTATTATTGCTAGAAATACGATTAACAATGGTCGAAATCGTAGCCGACGAAAAAGACAGGCCACGGCCAACACCACCTAAGGAGAAAGCCTGATCGCGGAAACGGCATACATTGTTAAAAAGTCATAAGTACTGTCTGCTTCCCACGAAAATGCCCCTGCGTTGTTGAAAGTGCTC
>JAHWFO010052105.1:0-35629 GCA_023313115.1 Rhysida immarginata | reverse complement strand
AATGACACGATTTCCGAATTTCTGATTGAGAAAGTCTAGCACTTCATTAGTGGTGTGAGGGCTAGCCCCATCCTGTTGAAACCATTGATGTCGAAGCGGTATACGCCTCCTTCGCAGCTCGGGGATGAAGAAGGTTTACAACATGTTAAGGTAAGCCTGTGACGTTACGGTGCCCTCAAAAAAGAACGGACCAATGATGCCTCTTTTGGAAATCGCGCACCAAGCCATAACCTTTCATGGATGAAAAGGTGACTTATGGATCTCATGAGGGTGCTGGGAATCCCAAAAACGACCGTTGTGTTTATTAACGTCACCTGACAGATGGAAGAAGGTCTCATCTGACACCCACAGGTTGTCCACAATGTCCTGATTGGCTTCCATTTCTGCTCCAAACTCCATCGCAAATTGTTGTCGCTTCTGTCTTCCAGTCTCTGTTAACTCCTGATAAACATGGATCTTATACAGGAACAGGTGTAAATCCTTTCTCAAAATTCGCCACGTTGTGGTATACGACAGCCCTTCTTCAATGGATAGGCGACGAACAGATTTTTTGTAGGGGAATCGACCAACCTTGTGCAAACATTTTCGACAACTTCGGCCGTTCGAACATGAGCATCGCTCCCGCCTTTTTTCTTGCCTTTAACACATCCAGTAGCACGAAATTGCTTGACAAAATCCATGATTGCTTGCCTGCCTTGTGCGTCTCGACACTTATACTCCTTCCGGAACTTTTTTTGCACAGTTACAGGTGATTTTGTCTCGAAATACCATTCGACCTTGCATTTCTGCTCTGTTGATAAAGCGGGCGCCATTTTTCAACAATACGATTTTTATGCAGCGCCGTTGCAACAATACAAACTCTAACTTATTTCACGAGCCTACACATTTTAACAATCAACCAAATATTTAAGCTGCAAATATCTTCTTTTATAGATAAAATTATAAATTTCTATTTAACCACAACAAACAGCTTTAACCAATTATTATTTTGTTGTAAGATTTTTGAATGATTATTATGAATTTTTATATAAGACTCCGCTAATTTAAATTATTACTGTCCTCGTAATTTACTTTTGGTTGATGCCTTAAATTTTTATAATTTTAACTAACATATTATTTACTAACCGAAAAATTTGATTTATTTTGTGTATACTTTTAACTACAGCGCCCGCCAAGAACCAACTCGTCGGTCTTTGACCATACAGGTCTTGGTTGGGTGCCTCTATATTCTAACACTTTAAAATAAATAAATAAATAAATAAACTATTTAGAAATTCGATATGGCGCTCATATTCTTTCAATTGTTTATTCCTAATGCACGTCATTCGAGTGAAATGGTCAGAAATTGACTGAATCACCCGGTAAAACATAAACACATCTAGATCAAAACACAAGCAACGTTCTCAATCTGTTTGCTTTCAGAAACTGAAGGGTTTAGACAAAAATAGGCCCGTCAATGTGATTGGAATGTGACTTTTTATTAACTTAAGATTCAGGCAACGGCTTTTATTTTTTTGCTTTAGCTTGAACCGATTTGCGAAGATACGAAATTGACATTTTCAGTTGCTGCCGAAAACATAATGACATTATCACGCTAACTGTGATCAACATTTAGCAGTCGGCTTTATGCACTATCCATCCTTTTCAAAATTCACTCAAAAATAAAACTAAAGAAACTTTGGCAAAATGCTTGTTCTTTTCGTATTTTTTTCAGTAAAATTCAATTATAATAAATTGTTTCGTTGCTTGAAAATAACAGGTTATGACGCCCACCTCGCATGCCTTTGTTTCAATACCCGTCTGCTTTATGCTGCCTGTTGACAAAATTCATTTCAATTTGAATATTTAAAGCAAGTACTGTTTGCACTGCTTCCGTGTTTGCTCTAATGGATCTCTTGAAATGGTGGAAAGTTTGCCATCAAGAGAATATTTCAATGATATTTTTAGACATAACCCAAGAATAATAAATTTCCAGTTATAAACGTAGTATCTTCATAGTAGTGAATTCATAGTAAAGAACTTTTCAAAAATTGTGCTGTATCATCGTCTGCATCAGATCTATGCATATAAACTCTGAGAAGAATTAATTCATAATTACACGAGGCCTCCTTTCTAATTGAAAACTGAAGTGGCCATAGAAAATGTTTATTGTAAAAAAAGGATTGTTTATGAAAGCCAACAAGTTTATAAGTTTTTCTTTTAAAGTGTAATATCTTCATTTGTGACCTGTGAAATACTTTTATTCAAAAATATACAAAGTTAGAAAACCCCAAAAAATATTCTGAATTAAAGAATAGAAAGGGAAGCGACGACTTCAACTGAACTGACGATGATTCAGGAACTGATGATTACACAAGATAAGTCAAAAAGTGCTCTCCCAAAACTGTATTCATTATAAGGCAAAAGATAAATGACAGGCCGTTAGGTTGTCCCTCTCAGGTTTATAGAGCAAATGAAATAAAGTGCTTGAAAAAACTTTTTCAAAAAACAACGCTATCGCCATCTCTTGAGCAAACAAACATAAACCAATCCTATTTCATGTTAATTCCCCTCCCCCACCTATTTAAATTTTTTGAAAATTTTTCTTAGATTCATACATTGTCACCGACTTTACGTATGTGTACAAAATTTCAGCAAGATCGGACTAGTGGAATGGGTCGAAATATTGATCACAAGATTTCATCCACCAAACATGACCCAAACGGTGAAAGTTATACAAGCGTTGTAATAATAATAAAAAAAAACCAACCCCGCCATATGTTATTTCTTCACTACGGGCGATGTTATTAAAATGGCGGCAAGATGCGAATAAAAAGAGCACGTTAAGTGATGGAATTTGTAAAGAAGAAAGGGCTTCTATAATTGCTTCAATGGTACAACATCACTCAGCGGGTAAAGCAATTTTGAGAAGACGGGCTGATTATCCAAGGGAAGAAAAACAATTGGATGACCGTCGGTTACTCAGAAAACCGGATCAACCATGCCAGCAGCATTCTTGCTAAACTCATGAAAGTCCACGTAAATTTCTAGTCACCAGCGAACATGAGACTGGTACTCTCATATTGCTGAACATGCTGCGATGCGTCCTGGAGGAGCTAGACAATGACTTGATGATTGCTGTATAACAAGAGGCATTCATAGCGAACATTTGTGAAAAGTGTAGAAACTTGCAAGAATAACTTGTCATTTTTTCATTAAACGTTACAGGTATTCTGAGATTTAAAGGTAAATTCGACGAAAAAATTCCACTCTATTTTTTTAATCATATTGAAAAATCATGATTAATCAAGAAAAATTAACTATATATCAATCAAACATTTTTCGATTAACCTAATATTTTATTAAGAAAAATGCGTCTGAATATAGATAATTTTCTCTCAGGTTCTCCCGTCCTTGCTCCTGAGGAAATCAATGGAACATGACCTCATTTCCTAACGCGAGAACCTGTCGGAAATTTCGTCGCCAAACAATCGAGACTTGCAATTCTAGAGTCGAATAACTAGAAGATTTCGCCAACTTGTTTTCCGTGTAGAATGAATTTGTTTACAAATTTTTAGGCACAAGCTTTTTGAAACTTCAGCACTCCTCGCAATTAATGATTACAAAGCTCCTTCGCACTCTGTTACCTTGTGACGTCACAAAGACTGGAAAAATGGCGTCTGACTCGATCGCAGAGGGAGGGAGAATGAAAACTAATAATTTTGAGTTACAGTTGAAAATTTTTATATGCTAAGCGGTTATTGATACCTTCATCTTTCGTTTTAAGACTTGAGACCATAATGTTTAACCTTTAAATACTTTAACCGTATAGATTATTATATTTTAATTTACTTGAAAATAATTTGCCATTTACTAATCATCAGTGGATATATAAAATATTGTTTTCACAAAGATAATTTTATGGACATAAAGCTGCTCTTTTATGTACTTTGTTGAAATCTACTTTATATTTGCTTATTGAAAATAGCAAACTACATTTTTCAGTGATTGTACAGGATACCCTAAAAGTTCCCAAAGTACCCTAAATACACTGGCGGAAAAAAAATCCCAACACCACGAAGGACTTGTGCTAGATGAATGGAATTTGGACAGTATATTCAGCTATGGTATTTATTCAATTGATTCAAGTTTCAAGGTTACAACTTATAGGGGGCGTCACCTGTACATGCAAATGAGACATTCCAATGACAGATATAAAGGAGATCAGACGCGCGTCTGTGTCACTTCAGACACTTGTGGACGTATGTGATAGAGTACGTAAAACATGCCTCGAAGGCGACTGCGACGTGAATATGGGCAGCTAACCCAATTCGAACGAGGACGTGTAGTGGGTCTTTGAGAGGGTGGACTTTCGTTCCGTGCTATTGCAGAAGGCATGGGTCGAGACGTTGCCACTGTGTACAACTGGCAGGATTACCAGGAGACCAGGATCTGGACGACCTCCGGCCACTGGAGAAGGGTTGACCGGCGCATCTGTAGGATGGCTGTGGCAAATCGGACAGCATCTGCAGCGGACATTCGGGCTGCTGTGGCACCCAACGTCACTCCACGCATAATTCGGAACCGTCTTCTGGCCAGGAACCTCCACTCCAGGCGCCCTGTGGCATGTTTGACTCTTACCCCTCAACACCGTGCGGCAAGTCTTCAGTGGTGTCAAGCCAGAGCGACTTGGAGGGCAGAATCGAGGTCTGTGGTCTTCACGGATGAAAGTCGTTTCTGTCTGGGTCAGAGTGATGGTCGCACAAGGGTCAGGAGGAGGAGTGGGGAAGTCCTGTTACCGAGCTATATCCGTCGTCGGCATACTGGCCCCACCCCTGGCGTTATTGTATGGGGAGGGATTTCCTACGACAGCAGGACCCCTGGTGGTTATCCCAGTCACCATGACGCAAATGTTTACATTCGGATGGTTGTTGAACCCATTGTGCTGCCATTCATGGCTGGTATGCCAGGGGGGCTGTTCCAACAGGATAACGTTCGACCCCACACTACCGCTGCAACCCAACGTGCCCTTCAGGGTGTCCACATCCAGCACGATCTGTCGCCCATCAAGAACGTCTGGGACATGGTCGGACGCCGTGTCAGGGCTCTTCCACAACCAGCAACAACTGTCGCTGATCTGACCATCCAGGTACAACAGGCATGGAATGCCATACCACAAAATGACATTCGGCATCTCTACGACCGTATGCATGCACGTGTGCAGGCCTGCATAGACCAGCGCGGTGACTACAGCGGGTACTAAAGTCCATGATTGTCACCATGTACAGGGTGGCGCTGGTGGCGCCCCCTATAAGTTGTAACCTTGAAACTTGAATCAATTGAATAAATACCATAGCTGAATATACTGTCCAAATTCCATTCATCTAGCACAAGTCCTTCGTGGTGTTGGGATTTTTTTTCCGCCAGTGTATTTAGGGTACTTTGGGAACTTTTAGGGTATCCTGTACAATCACTGAAAAATGTAGTTTGCTATTTTCAATAAGCAAATATAAAGTAGATTTCAACAAAGTACATAAAAGAGCAGCTTTATGTCCATAAAATTATCTTTGTGAAAACAATATTTTATATATCCACTGATGATTAGTAAATGGCAAATTATTTTCAAGTAAATTAAAATATAATAATCTATACGGTTAAAGTATTTAAAGGTTAAACATTATGGTCTCAAGTCTTAAAACGAAAGATGAAGGTATCAATAACCGCTTAGCATATAAAAATTTTCAACTGTAACTCAAAATTATTAGTTTTCATTCTCCCTCCCTCTGCGATCGAGTCAGACGCCATTTTTCCAGTCTTTGTGACGTCACAAGGTAACAGAGTGCGAAGGAGCTTTGTAATCATTAATTGCGAGGAGTGCTGAAGTTTCAAAAAGCTTGTGCCTAAAAATTTGTAAACAAATTCATTCTACACGGAAAACAAGTTGGCGAAATCTTCTAGTTATTCGACTCTAGAATTGCAAGTCTCGATTGTTTGGCGACGAAATTTCCGACAGGTTCTCGCGTTAGGAAATGAGGTCATGTTCCATTGATTTCCTCAGGAGCAAGGACGGGAGAACCTGAGAGAAAATTATCTATATTCAGACGCATTTTTCTTAATAAAATATTAGGTTAATCGAAAAATGTTTGATTGATATATAGTTAATTTTTCTTGATTAATCATGATTTTTCAATATGATTAAAAAAATAGAGTGGAATTTTTTCGTCGAATTTACCTTTAAATCTCAGAATACCTGTAACGTTTAATGAAAAAATGACAAGTTATTCTTGCAAGTTTCTACACTTTTCACAAATGTTCGCTATGAATGCCTCTTGTTATACAGCAATCATCAAGTCATTGTCTAGCTCCTCCAGGACGCATCGCAGCATGTTCAGCAATATGAGAGTACCAGTCTCATGTTCGCTGGTGACTAGAAATTTACGTGGACTTTCATGAGTTTAGCAAGAATGCTGCTGGCATGGTTGATCCGGTTTTCTGAGTAACCGACGGTCATCCAATTGTTTTTCTTCCCTTGGATAATCAGCCCGTCTTCTCAAAATTGCTTTACCCGCTGAGTGATGTTGTACCATTGAAGCAATTATAGAAGCCCTTTCTTCTTTACAAATTCCATCACTTAACGTGCTCTTTTTATTCGCATCTTGCCGCCATTTTAATAACATCGCCCGTAGTGAAGAAATAACATATGGCGGGGTTGGTTTTTTTTTATTATTATTACAACGCTTGTATAACTTTCACCGTTTGGGTCATGTTTGGTGGATGAAATCTTGTGATCAATATTTCGACCCATTCCACTAGTCCGATCTTGCTGAAATTTTGTACACATACGTAAAGTCGGTGACAATGTATGAATCTAAGAAAAATTTTCAAAAAATTTAAATAGGTGGGGGAGGGGAATTAACATGAAATAGGATTGGTTTATGTTTGTTTGCTCAAGAGATGGCGATAGCGTTGTTTTTTGAAAAAGTTTTTTCAAGCACTTTATTTCATTTGCTCTATAAACCTGAGAGGGACAACCTAACGGCCTGTCATTTATCTTTTGCCTTATAATGAATACAGTTTTGGGAGAGCACTTTTTGACTTATCTTGTGTAATCATCAGTTCCTGAATCATCGTCAGTTCAGTTGAAGTCGTCGCTTCCCTTTCTATTCTTTAATTCAGAATATTTTTTGGGGTTTTCTAACTTTGTATATTTTTGAATAAAAGTATTTCACAGGTCACAAATGAAGATATTACACTTTAAAAGAAAAACTTATAAACTTGTTGGCTTTCATAAACAATCCTTTTTTTACAATAAACATTTTCTATGGCCACTTCAGTTTTCAATTAGAAAGGAGGCCTCGTGTAATTATGAATTAATTCTTCTCAGAGTTTATATGCATAGATCTGATGCAGACGATGATACAGCACAATTTTTGAAAAGTTCTTTACTATGAATTCACTACTATGAAGATACTACGTTTATAACTGGAAATTTATTATTCTTGGGTTATGTCTAAAAATATCATTGAAATATTCTCTTGATGGCAAACTTTCCACCATTTCAAGAGATCCATTAGAGCAAACACGGAAGCAGTGCAAACAGTACTTGCTTTAAATATTCAAATTGAAATGAATTTTGTCAACAGGCAGCATAAAGCAGACGGGTATTGAAACAAAGGCATGCGAGGTGGGCGTCATAACCTGTTATTTTCAAGCAACGAAACAATTTATTATAATTGAATTTTACTGAAAAAAATACGAAAAGAACAAGCATTTTGCCAAAGTTTCTTTAGTTTTATTTTTGAGTGAATTTTGAAAAGGATGGATAGTGCATAAAGCCGACTGCTAAATGTTGATCACAGTTAGCGTGATAATGTCATTATGTTTTCGGCAGCAACTGAAAATGTCAATTTCGTATCTTCGCAAATCGGTTCAAGCTAAAGCAAAAAAATAAAAGCCGTTGCCTGAATCTTAAGTTAATAAAAAGTCACATTCCAATCACATTGACGGGCCTATTTTTGTCTAAACCCTTCAGTTTCTGAAAGCAAACAGATTGAGAACGTTGCTTGTGTTTTGATCTAGATGTGTTTATGTTTTACCGGGTGATTCAGTCAATTTCTGACCATTTCACTCGAATGACGTGCATTAGGAATAAACAATTGAAAGAATATGAGCGCCATATCGAATTTCTAAATAGTTTATTTATTTATTTATTTATTTTAAAGTGTTAGAATATAGAGGCACCCAACCAAGACCTGTATGGTCAAAGACCGACGAGTTGGTTCTTGGCGGGCGCTGTAGTTAAAAGTATACACAAAATAAATCAAATTTTTCGGTTAGTAAATAATATGTTAGTTAAAATTATAAAAATTTAAGGCATCAACCAAAAGTAAATTACGAGGACAGTAATAATTTAAATTAGCGGAGTCTTATATAAAAATTCATAATAATCATTCAAAAATCTTACAACAAAATAATAATTGGTTAAAGCTGTTTGTTGTGGTTAAATAGAAATTTATAATTTTATCTATAAAAGAAGATATTTGCAGCTTAAATATTTGGTTGATTGTTAAAATGTGTAGGCTCGTGAAATAAGTTAGAGTTTGTATTGTTGCAACGGCGCTGCATAAAAATCGTATTGTTGAAAAATGGCGCCCGCTTTATCAACAGAGCAGAAATGCAAGGTCGAATGGTATTTCGAGACAAAATCACCTGTAACTGTGCAAAAAAAGTTCCGGAAGGAGTATAAGTGTCGAGACGCACAAGGCAGGCAAGCAATCATGGATTTTGTCAAGCAATTTCGTGCTACTGGATGTGTTAAAGGCAAGAAAAAAGGCGGGAGCGATGCTCATGTTCGAACGGCCGAAGTTGTCGAAAATGTTTGCACAAGGTTGGTCGATTCCCCTACAAAAAATCTGTTCGTCGCCTATCCATTGAAGAAGGGCTGTCGTATACCACAACGTGGCGAATTTTGAGAAAGGATTTACACCTGTTCCTGTATAAGATCCATGTTTATCAGGAGTTAACAGAGACTGGAAGACAGAAGCGACAACAATTTGCGATGGAGTTTGGAGCAGAAATGGAAGCCAATCAGGACATTGTGGACAACCTGTGGGTGTCAGATGAGACCTTCTTCCATCTGTCAGGTGACGTTAATAAACACAACGGTCGTTTTTGGGATTCCCAGCACCCTCATGAGATCCATAAGTCACCTTTTCATCCATGAAAGGTTATGGCTTGGTGCGCGATTTCCAAAAGAGGCATCATTGGTCCGTTCTTTTTTGAGGGCACCGTAACGTCACAGGCTTACCTTAACATGTTGTAAACCTTCTTCATCCCCGAGCTGCGAAGGAGGCGTATACCGCTTCGACATCAATGGTTTCAACAGGATGGGGCTAGCCCTCACACCACTAATGAAGTGCTAGACTTTCTCAATCAGAAATTCGGAAATCGTGTCATTCAAACGGGTTTCCAGATCGATTCGGGGGTGGCTTTCTTTGGTCCCCTACGAGTCCTGACCTAAACCCATGTGATTTTTATCTCTGGGGGTTCCTTAAAGACAGTGTGTTCACTACAGCACCAAGAACCCTAGACCAGCTGCGACAAAGCATCGTCGACTGCTGCACCCTTGTGGATGCAGAAATCCTGGATAGAGTTATGAACAACTTCACCATTCGGCTGCGAGCAGTTCAAAACGTTCGTGGTGGCCACATTGAGCATATCATCAAGACTTTTCCACGGGAATAAAAACTCCGAACTGCCTAAAATATCATACTGAAATGCTAAGTTTGTAAACATTAGTGGGTCAATAAATCATAGTACTGAAATGGTCAGAAATTGACTGAATCACCTTATATGTTAGACAATTTTTCCTTAAACAACTGCTCAACCAATTCTGATAATCCTTGCAATGGTAAACGTTCTTAATAGTTACGATACAATGTCTATAACGACGAATTCTTTAATAAAATTTAATAAAATGTTATGCAGTAAGTTCTGGTTAAACATAGCCAAACGAATTAGCACAGTAATACCTTACAATTCCATTGCTCTTCCTTGCCGACATTTTTGGTGGAGTTATACGGATTATTTCAAAACCTTAACACGTATTAAAATTTTCAAGTCCATTCCATTAATTACTGTTTGTATTAATCAAGTTAATACTACATACACGTATCCCTTTAATAACCTTTCTTCGTCCTAGGGCATTGCCTTTAAAACATTTCGCTCATTCAACACGCTTACTACAAAGTTCATTTTTACCATTAGGTTAATCGATAACGATGCTGAATTTTCCAATTAAAACTGACAGTCGTTCTGAATCGAGTTGTTAACATCTACGTTGTTAGCGCCACAACTGCTGAAACGTTAAACAAACATGGGGAATGAAATATTTATTAAGTATCAGCTTTAACTAAATAATTAACATCTCACTTAATTTCATGAAGTTCTGACCTTCAATGTTATTTCACAAAAAAAAAACCTGAATAAGTTATTCTAAACCTGAATTAAAGTTCAAGTGCTGTTGTCTATAAGTATAGAAGAAAAATTGAGCTTAACTGCATGACAGTTTAGCAAGGCAAATAAATGACTTCTAAGGTGTCAGTCAAATTATGAGAATTCCGTTGCATTTCAAAGGGTTTCTCATTAAGCTTGTTATTATAAAACAGCACCAAATTTAATCAATGTAGAATAAAAAAATAATTTAAGCTGTTTATGTCCATTTTCTCTAATGCAGAAGTAAACACGACCCATTTTAATCCTTGAAATTCATTTTCAGGCCATTTTTTCCAAATTTAATTAATGCTTGCTATGCTTTGGTATCAAAATTAAGAGATAAAAAGGAAACCTATGTAGGACACCCTCTGCATGTAAAATTGAACGTCGTCCTAGTAACACTGTTCGCCAGTGGCTGTCGTCCGCCTCCATTCGATTTTGCTTCCCGGGGTTTTGACCCCCCCCCCCTCACGTGTCTCGGCAATTGGATGATAAATACGGCGGAGGCAACGCCCACGACACCTGACGAGCAGTTTAGCCATAGTTAGCGTTATTAATAGGCGAAAATTAGGCTGTTTGCAAACGACTGCACTGTTTGCCTAAACTACAAACGGATTTAGGGGCCTAGCGATCTTTTGTTACGTGTGGTGGCCAGAGATTCAGAGCTTTCTCGTAAATTCGTAATTAAAACAAAATCGACATACAAGATGGCAATCCGCTTTTAAATCATACAAAATAGAAAATTAAAGCGATTTGCTACCTAAATAATATGACTCATAAGCTTTTCTTATTAAAAGATGAATTCAACTGCTAATTACTCTCGTCGCCTTTCCTCAATGAAATAATATAGAGCTGCAATTAAATGCATAAATATCTTAAAATTCTTTTCTTGACACGTTAAATAATTCTTAAATGAAGGCAAAGAAGGCTTTAGATATCAAAGTTCAGTTTTTGGAAAAATAATCAGATAATTTTTAATATTCCTTCAAAAAGGCTAAATTAAATTATATAGTGTTAACAAAAACAGTGAAAACTCTTTATATCGAAAGTCCTTATAACGCAAAACTCTCTATAACTTAAACATTACTTGATGTTGGTTGGTTTGCTTTAAAACCCATGCATTAATTCACCTCTGTAACGAAACGGTCGCTCTCTATAACGAAGCAAAAAAAAAAAAAAATGCCGTTCAACAGCGTTTGGCGCCATTTTTACTTGGATTTATTGAAAAACTTTTACAGAGGTTGAGTCAAAAATAAGGGCCGACTCGGGATGGGGAGTTAGAGTTTGACGAATTCTGGGCGAAGACCATTTACCACAAGGGTATATTGCAGATTATTAAGAGAAAAGAGTGGGAAGAAACGTCAATAGGAAATTAAATGCCATAGACAATGTGCCACCTGCGTCAGCCAGTTTAAAAATATGGCAGAAAAATTGGTAATACGCGGGCTCCTTCGTCACTATTGGAAAAAGGGTACCAGTGCGCGAGCAGCAGCCGCCGAAATTTGCAGGGTGGAAGGTCAGGGTGTGACCAATGAACGGACAGTACGACGGTGGTTCTCCCGCTTTTCGTCTGGAGACATGGGCCTGGAAGATGCGCCAAGGAGCGGAAGACCCAAAGAAGTGGATGACGCAGCCCTACGGCAACAAGTGGAAGCCAACGCAGGCAGCACCACCCGTGGACTAGCGGCGGACATCGGGACATCACAATCGAGCGTGGTTCGACATTACACGCCATGGGAAAGGTCAACGAGAGCTGCCGAGTTGTGCCCCACGAGCTGACGCCCGAGCAAGCACAACAACGGGTGAAGGTGTGCCGTCAACTGCTGGAAAAAATCGAGATTCTGACACATCCAGCATACAGCCCCAACCTGTCATCTTCCGACTACCATCTCTTCCGGTCCATGGCGCACTTCCTGCGTGGACGGCGCTTCGCTAATGTCAGTGAGGTTGAAGACGCCGTGCGTGACTTTTCGCTCAGAAACCGGAGGAGTGGTTTCGCGAGGGCATCCGCCAACTGGCTGATCATTGGATAAAGACCATCGAGCATGATGGACTCTACTTTGAAGATTAGCAATGAGTGGTTCCTGTCTGGTGCCCATTTAAAAGTTTGCGAGGTGATCGGCCACTACTTTTGACTTAACCACTGTATTAAATGCATATACGTTGGTTTAGTTTTTAGACAGTTAACCCATAACAGTCGTATTTATCAGCTGTATTAGTCGTCGTAAGTTGACATTACATGGCTAGTAAAAGAAAGGCTTTGTGTGCGGAAGAAAGCGGCTTTAATACGTGCTATCGAAGGTGAAATGTGAAAAGACAAGAGGATGAAACGAAAAGTGATGTTGGATGATAGTTGGAATGGATGATAGTTGGAATGGAGGAATGCTCTTTTAAGAAATTAAGGAAGCCAAAATTTTAAAACTTGGACCAAGGCACTATGTCGTGGTTCCTTAAACAGCGCTTTAATAATGTGCCAATCATTGGACCTCTTGTATGAAATAGTACTGTGTAATGGTGTTAGTTCTTAAGACACAGAACGTTTGGTACGTATTTATATTTTGCTTCGATCATTAAAAACTTTATCTTTAAAATTCTTTATGTTTCCCCACTCACTCTTATGTTTCCCTGTCACAAAGTTCTGGCGGTGATTCCTCACAGCAAGATGAAAACAAAAATTCATATAAACATGGTTCGGATAACGAACCGTTTTTGAGATTTTCGCAGTTAAAAGTAAAGTTTCAACAGCTGGTTTTGCTACTCTGTGGATGGTAGGTGACATGCGGAGAAACTAAACAAATTCTTGAAATAACGTCCCATTTATTGGTTATGAACAGGTTCGCCTGCTAATAACTTCAGGTGTACCTAACCATTCAGGGGTCATCACCATCTCGCTGCTAAATCTTTGACATTTGTATTAGCTTCTCCGCAGGTCAACTGCCATCCAAATTGTATGTGGGGAATCTTTGAGGAAGTGACAGGAGATCTAAAGACAAGCAATAAATGCCATATAAGCACGTGGCCTGTTTCAGTTAGGTATTTTTATTCTTATACTCGTTACAGCTGTTTTGTGGTTTGTAGATAAAGCAGTCAGGATACACAGAGCGGTTAGTTTTTGTAGCTAAAATATAATAATCTAATCTGCAAATGGCAGATATGTACATTATGGAATTGCTAACTGCAATGCGAATGAAGTAAGATTTATGTATACAGAACAATTTCCAAAAAAGCATACTATAGAACACAAGGATGTGTATCGGAGAGTGTAAGAGAGTCCATGACGCGGCATTTTGTAAGAGGCCTGCATTAGAACTCACAGTACCCATTTTAATTACTGCAAGGACTTTCTAAACATGTATGTAAAAATTAAACCGCTTACATAGCATTTATTGCTTATTTTTAGATCTTCCATCACTGTTATACATAAGTGGAATCTATAAATGGATACAAATAAAATATACAATCAGCACTGTGCTGACAAGGAAACTTCCAGATACAAGATTCTGGAATATATTCCTACTGCGAGGGATATCACCAATCACAACTTTCACCTGCTTTTTTAACAGGTAGTTCTAGTCACGCAACAGAAAAACATGTTTTTCAAACGTTTTTTTATGTAAAGTATTTTGTGTTATTTTTCATTATTTTTTAACAGAAATTGCGATCCGTGAATAACCCAGAGACAAATGAAAGAAAGAGACTGGCAGTGCCCTATTCATTTCGCTGAGCGCTACTGGTGCCAGCGGAAGTGCAGCATTCGCCATGTTACGATTGGCAAAAAACTAAGGCGGCATATATTCTCAATGTAATTTCAGCTGTTTTTGTAGATGATTTCTGGAAGTATTAGTAAGCATAACCTGTTTTCTGATTTTTTTTTTAAAACTTCATTGCATTAACTAATGATAACGTATACTTTTAATAACTGCAAATAACTGATTCATTGCCTAACAAATTTTTAAAAGACAAATATTTTAAAATGTTAAATTAAAAGAAAAAGAAGAAATAATTCTCAGTTCAATAAAATAATCAATTTATTATTCCACATATTGTAATAAGCAATTGTTTGCGATTGTTTCACATCGGCCTTGGTAACTCAGTGGTTGCGTTATCGGCCGAAGACAACGAGGATTTTTTCAGGGAGAAAATCCTGAGATCACGCAAGGCAAAATTTGAAATGACCCTGTCCTGAAATGACCATAGAAGCTGAAAAGGACGTTAATACCATACAAATTAAACCAAACATGCATTGATTCACATGCATTGCCTCGGGCGATCAGCTGTTTCTTGCCAATCCCAATATGGCGGCGCGAAGGCACCACTAGAGGGGAGGTCACTGCCAGTCTCTTTCATTCATTTGTCTCTGGAATAACCCTTCATGTATGCACAGAGTCGCATTTTTAATGTGTTTAATTAATTTTTCACCTAATAATCTTCATACTTTTGGTATGTACTTTTCATTAGTATAGTTTAATTTTGTTTAATTAAATCTAAATGTTGTGCCTTTAACAATTCATAATCTTATTGCGGAATTCGTAGAGAATTTCGTTTTAGACTTCCAAACTATTGAAAGAGGAAACCAGTTTAATATAAATGAGTTAAATGTTTTGATATTAGGACTTTTTAAATTTCCGAATAGCAGTGATACTGTAAATCAAAGAGCAGGCAAATTACGTTGGTTACGCTTTAGACTCATGAACCCATATTCATTCAAGGTGAAGGTTATGCGCTAATCTTTGTTATAGGCCTACGTTAGTTTTAATCTTACTATAGCAAATTTTGAAGCTAAATAAATAATCTTTAATTACGTTTTGGGATAATTTTTGATTTTATGATTACACGTGATTCCATTTTAGTCCCAGTTCTCCGTAAATTTCTCAACAAGAAAGCATTCTTACTTAGTGTAGTTACTTAGTTAAGTTATCGATACAATTATAAACTTTTAATAATTAGCTTATAAAATACCTTTCTTTCATTTTTAAAGAAATACAAAAAATTTAGCCAAACGCGCTGTAAAACTTAATAAATTTCTACTTTGCAAAAAAGAGGAACGTCACGGCAGATCAAGCCTCACAACTCCCTACAGCACCCACTTAAAAGGGATCAAGTCTCAGATTTGTATATAGAACATTTTCTTATCGGTTTATCTTCATTTATTTATTTAATATACGTCTTTCAAATAAAGGTTAGTACATCGACATCCAAATTTTATTGCAATGTTCGAATAAATTAAAAGAGACGAAATTTTTCAATAATATATTAAATTATCATTCATTCTAATTGCTTCGATTTATTTAGTAATTACATTCTAACTCGTTGCTTACTCAATAATTCGACATCGATCGATTACACTCGTTTATTTGTTTGGTTTATTTTAAAACGCAACATATAAAAGTTATCATAACATGATTTTCAAATTTAACATCGTATGTTTTCGGAGACCTTATATTGTGCGTGAGGAACTGGATGTCTGAGACGTAACCGAAATTAAAAAAATAAGGCAAGAGCCAATATGCAGTTAAAAAAAAGTTGCAGAAAATTTTAATATTTTATTACCCCTCTGAATTTGGTCTCGAAAGGAGAGGAAAAAAGAAAAATAAAACAACTGGGACGATGAAAGTACGTTTTCGTAATATCTTAAAAAATAATTAAGGGACGGTTGAATCCGCTCGCATTCCTTAATTGAAATTAGGACTGGAGGTTGAGATTTGATTAAACTCTAGATTTGTATTAACATATTGTGCCCCGGCGCTTAATTACAGCTGGTGCCGAGGCTATTTCTATGGCGGCTTTCCGCGTTGGTTAAGAGGCAAACGTGGATTTTTCCTCGACTCCTAACGACACGCATACTTAACGACGACCCACCCAACCACCCACCCACTCTTCTTCTTCTTCTCCCTTTTCTCTTTCTTCGGCTTTTTCTACCCGCGCTCCTCCTCTTTTCCTTTTTCCTCCTTTCTTCATTAACGGCATCCCCAACACGAGGGTGCCAATGGAATCAGCGAATTCGACAGAGCATGCGCACATGCACACATGCACACGCCACGCAGCGCCCAACATTTCGGCAGAAAATTTTCAAAAGCCATTCGGCGCAGGTTGTCTGAAACTGTCGGAACTTTTCACGCTTGTGTTTTCTCGAAACTTCAATAAGAATTATGTAACAGCCGAAAACAAATGAGGCGGCTAAAAGAAAAGGAAGAAAAACGGATGTAGAATGGAAAAAGCAAAAGCAAAGAACGGAAAAGTTAAAAAAAAAAGCATCACAAAAGAGAACATTTCTATAGGTGAAAAGAAAATGGACGGATGTGAGTTTATGAAACACTCAGAAACTTAGCTATTAAAAATAATGATCTTTTTGATTTTTTAGACTCGGACGCATTAATAATGACATGGTTTTCAGTCAGTGAATTTCAATAATAAAATAAAAGTATATTACACATACAAGCAGCATGTATTTATTATGAGCAATACAGATTAAGTTAAACTAAATAGCGAACATCACTCCTACTTAATCATGATCTTCTTTTCAAGTAGCATCTACTAAAGGCGTGTACGAATAAGATACGTTCACAGTAGAAATTGCGAATGCATTATGAATTTTATTTATTTCTTTTAATCCAGGCAACAATTCTTAAGTAGACCTCTTCATTTCTCCTATGCTCATATTATAAGATTAGGAGTTGTAAAGTTATTAAAGTGATAAACAATAGGGGGTTAATCATAAGTTCATGAAACATTTTATAACGGATGGATAGTGGCAATTCTTACTTTATGAAAAGAAGATTGCAGTGACAATGATAAGAAGTTTTTAGGCTCATTACCACAGTATCATCCACGAATCCCTAAAATAAAAGTCACATGGGGTTAAATCACACCAGTAACATGTTATGATGATTTGAAAAAAATGGAAGGAAAAATTCTGCGACCTGGATTCGAACCAGGAACCTTGTGTGTCACGCTCGACGCCTCTACCAATTTGGATAGTAATATGATGACAAAATTTTTCGAGATACCTGAACCTTCATTGTAGTAAAGAATCTGAAAAAACCTTGAATATCTTGATGTAAGAAGAACGCATAGTTTTTATGTGGTGAATTTCTAAAATGTTTCACCGACTTTATGAATTACCCTGTATAAGAAGCCTTAAGTTAATATTTCTTTTATTTCCCATAAATTTACAAAATGGGATATCGTTATGAGGGTAAATATGTGGACATGTTATTTAATGTTTCATATAATGTTTAATGTTATTTAATGTTTTTTATAATAGAATACTATCCCGCTATTTTAAAGATGGCATCATTTGATTACTCAGGTGGATACCTCCGTTCCCCTATCGTTACCTTTGAAGAGGTATATAATGCTCTTTATAAGTTAAACCCTTATAAAGGTTGTGGCCCGGATTGTATTCCCCCCAGTGTTTTAAAACATCGTGCTACTCTTTTATATTACCCTATTACTAATTTGGTTAATTTATCGTTCCAATATGGATGTTTCCCTGACATTCTGAAGAATAGTTATGTTGTACCCATTCATAAATCTGGTTCATTAGCCACTGTCTGCAATTATCGACCGGTTATCATCCAGAATGTTTTAGCAAAGATTATTGAGAAACTGCTATTATCCAAAATTGGTAATCTATTGACCAGGCATATCTCCTCCTTCCAACATGGATTTATGTCCGGCAGAAGTACTGTAACGAACTTAGTTTCATTTCAAATCCACGTAATATCTGCCTTTAAAAATCATCAACAAATCGACGCTATTTATCTGGATTTCACAAAGGCCTTTGATAGAGTAGATCACTCCATACTTCTGCACAAATTAGAATCTTATGGGATCACTGGTCCATTATTGGCATGGTTTTCTTCCTATTTAAAAGATCGCCAATTAATTGTTAGATATGCTTCCTCGTATTCATCTTCATTTATTGCATCATCTGGTGTACCGCAAGGATCACACCTAGGACCAGTTCTCTTTAATCTATTTATTAATGACTTGGCTAATGTTGTTGACGTTCAGTTGCTGCTATTTGCCGACGACGTGAAACTCTACTGGCCCGTCTCTTCCGCTGATGACTGTGAGAAATTGCAACACAACTTGTATGCAGTCCAAAACTGGTGTATACAAAATCGTATGGCCCTGAATCCTCTAAAGTGTAAATGTATAACCTATTATAGATCACACTCAATAACTAGCTTCGTATATTATATTTTTGATACTCCATTAATTCGGTGCTCTAGTATTCTGGACCTCGGAGTTCTTCATACACACTCTTTAAGTCCAGAGCCCCATGTTCAATTAAAAAAGCGAATAAAGCCTTAGGACTACTAATTCGTTCCTTTAAATTTATTAATAAACCCTCAGTCTTAGTTCTTCTATTTTGCACCTACGTTAGACCTATCTTAGAATACGCCTCTGTCGTTTGGAATCCATCACAGCTGGGTCTTATTGATGAAATTCAATCTGTTCAAAAACGATTCATTCATTTCTTATCCTCTCGATTTGAGCTTAAATACATAATCCCTTCCCGTGAGCAGGATCCATTACTATTAAGACTTCCATCATTACAGAGTAGACGAAGGATTCAAGATGCTCTTTTTGTCTATAAATTGATAAATGGGTATATTGATTCCCCCGAACTTCTGAGCAGAGTTAATTTCAAAATTCCTAATTTCACCCATAGTAAAGTTACTTTTCACATTCCCTTCTGCGCCACAAACTATGAAACAATGTGTGCAATTATTCGTATCCAAGTTACTGGTAATACTATTCCTAAGAATCTGGATCTTTTTAATTGTAATTTTTATCGTTTCAAGAGTGTTTTACATAGAACTTGGAATTTTTAACTATATGTAGAATTTGCTGATTGCTTTCTTTTTACTTTTAATTATTGTATTTTGATTTTTTCCCCTCTTATTGTTTATAATGTATTTTATGGGTAAATCCCGTTGGAAACTTGAATAAATAAATAAATAAATAAATGAGGTGCACACGAAAGTAAGCTTCTCTGCACAGCCAGGAGAGAAAAAACATATTAAAGAGGGCTCTATCATTGTTTATAAATGATACACGAATTCATTAGTAAGTTTTATGATATAATTTTAAATTTTGTTATTAAATGTATCATAAGTTATAGATTCCCTTTTCTCCGTTAGTTACTTTGATATATTTCCTCCTTTGCATATTATTTCATTTCCTTCACCTGATGTCAGGATGCACCGGAAATTGTGGTAAAACAGAGAGAGTAGTAAATGAAATAGTTTCTACAGAAGGATTGAAACTGCTCGCTATTAATTAAATAGTCTAGCTTGGTGTCTTGGTAATGGAATAACTCATCAACTAAGCACTCCGGTCATATGTTTATATGACTTTTTTAATTTGTTTTGAAATGGGGAGCCAGCCCCCGTAATTTGGCTTGATATTTTAGATTCACACCTGTATATACGTAGTCAAGTTATGGAATGTTTACTGCAAATATTTCTTAAATAAACAAATTATATTTAGTAGATTCGATTCGCATTCAATATAAAATCAATTCAGTTCCTATTTTTAATATGCGTTTTAAGCCAAATCTATTCTAGAGGCCCTAATATCTAGTTTCTGGATGACCGCCCCGGTATAAAGCTAACATTTACTCTTTTGAAGAAATTTTCCATAACATGTTCACATAAAATGTTACTGGGGAAATTTTGACAATGTTGTGTCGAATTTCATCGTGGAGGTCCTCAATAGTTTGTGGTTTATTGACTTACACTTTATCCTTAAGATAACCCCAGAAAAAGAAGTCTGACGGTGTCAAGTCACATGATATTAGCGGCCAATTCACATCGTGTTGCTGCGAACAATTTCGTAAAATTTTCACCAAAATTTAACCTCAATGTTTAATAATGACAGCATATAAAAATCTCTTCTATGGTTGTACTATGAAAAAAATGGCGGCAAATTCAAAATGTCTATTTATTTTGGGACACCCTTTAATTAGGACACAATTAATGTATAATTTTATTTGCTTGCACACAATACTTAGCAGAGCCTCTTATTTCTCGCGAAAGCAAACTGTTACCCTTAAGCATATATGTGTTTTCAATTAACTACATGGATTTGCTTTTAAATGGTCGTGTTCATATTTGTACACAAAAATTAGGAACTCTGATATTCAAAAATATGGAGAATATATTAAAAGATGTTTATTTAGTTCTTTTATTCAGCGACAAAGAGGAAAGTCAACATCTCCTTCCACATAAATACTTAAGGCAAATCCACGTAGTTAACTGAAAAACATACACGCTTAAAGAAAACAGTTTGCTTTCGCGAGAAATAAGAAGTTCTGCTAAATATTGTGTGCAAACAAATAACCAAGCAAAATTTTACATTAATTGTGCCCTAAGTAGAAGGGTAGACGGAAAGATAGGTCTTTCTTTCAACTTTAAAGAGCGAAAAAGAATGAATAATGAAATCAAAATAAATATATCTCGATTTCTTACACTGTAAAGAGAAATTTGAGACGTAGCTGCATATTCAAGAATACTTTCATTGAAATGTTAACTCATAGGTGCTACTGAATTAACTCCAATTGAATTAACTGTTTATTATTAAACTTAGGATTAGGATTAAGATTTCGCTAGAGTTAAACAATTCATTGTTTTATTCTTAAGTTATGAGAACGATATAATTTCATTTAACTGCTATACGTTTAAGTATAATCACAAAGTTTGGATGAGATTAAATATTAATAATCATATTATTGAGATTAACTAATAATTTAAACGATCACACAGGAGTGGCACTTTGACTAAAATGAAAGGCAAAAAAAAAACCTAGGAGGCTTGGGGTGTAATAGAGAGACGAAATTAGAATAAGGTTGCTCTTTATTAACCGAGAGGGAGAATGTTTTAAGCGGTTTTCATGTTCACGATCCTGGAGCCGTGAATAATTATATTGGTAATTTCCTTCCCACGGAGATGCTAACAAATTACTTGTCGGTTATTACAGACGGCAATTTACACCGGATCAAGAGATGATCAATCAGAGCAGGAAACTGTTCCTCGTGCCCGAGCCATCTGTCTAATTGAATCTCCTACTGGCTTTTATCAAATCACGTCAAATTAATTACAATCCTTCGATTCAGCAGCGCCCGTAGCGTGAGGTTTGGAGAGAGAAGCGAGGGGAGAAGAGAGAAAGGAAGGAAGGAAGCCGGGAGAGCAGCGGCGGGTGAAGGGCCGAGGGTTGCGCCTACTGCCATCCAATAACGGTTGCCGCTTAAACGCCTGAAAGTCGGATCAGGGATAGCCCGACGTTATTAAAGAACTTCCGAAATTCAAAAAAAATTAAGATAATAAGAACGATAGAATTTAGCCATCCAACTACTTACATTTTTATTTTTAAATATGTAATAACATTCCAGCAGGAAAAGAGATTTATGCGAAAGAGGAAATTCACTTATGCAAATCTTTGAATGTGAAAGCAAGTGAAATTAGAATTAATTTTAAAAAATATTCAATTTATCGTGATATTCATTTAAAGCAATGAACAAATATTTTTTTAAGAAACAAGCTTTAAGTAAATTGCAGAGCGTAATATAAAAGAAAAAAGCAATCCGCAAAGTAAATAATTTTGTTCAATAAATTAAAAACATGACAAGAAATATGAATAATGTAAATGCCACGCTGCGCAATTACAGAGCATCCAAAATTACCTGGCTTGTAAGGGAGTCTCTACTCATATTATCGGGTATAGCCAGTAGTAGTGTATAATGGGAAAAAAACAAGCAGACCTACTATCCGCTTGTTCGAAAAAGGCGTTATTGTGGGAACCCGGCTAGCAGATTTCACGACAGCTAAGTGAGCAAAGCTGACTGGTTTCTAGAAAGACGAGATCTCTGGAGTCTTTAATTCGTGGAAGCATTGAAAACAATCGTGTGGATCGAAAACAATCATGCATAACCGTAAACGACTGCATCTCAGAAGTATTGTGCAGCGATAACGAAGGTTCTACTCTGCAGCAATTCTCGGAAGCTTCAATGAAAGTTCGTTCCTGTTTATCCCAATGTGCAGGGAATTGAAGAGAAGGAACGGGTTGGCTGGACAACAAACATATGCCTGAGTAAGATTAATATGGTCAGACGAGTCACGCTATACGTTTTTTTGTAACGATGGTCGACCGCTAGTCTGGCGGTAGACCGTCGAAGCAGTGGACTCAACCTGCCTTTTCTCAACCGCAGGTGATGGAGTTTTGCTGGTTCGATACCGGCCCCCTGACATTTCTTGTACAGCGTGATTCAAGTTACTATGCAGTCGGAGGTGGCATCCATTCACAATAGATGCTAGAAATGCCCGCCACCGGCCTCACGACATCGGTTAGCACGCAGTTGCATGTTGTGAAACACTCTGCTCAATATGGCTGGTGAGATTTGCTGAATTTCGGAGGTGATTTCCTCCTTCAGCTCGGGCAAAATGTGCTGAATGTTTGCATACACTTTACCTTTCAAGGTACCCCAAACGAAGAATTCGAGATATGTGAGGTCCGTTCTCCATTAGGAGGAACACACGCTGTTCCGTTGTCAGCACCATTTTTCTACTAACGCTCTCTGTACACGTTTCCACAGTAACTTTTGAAACTTGTATATACGTCGAGGACAGTCAAGGAGTACCTGAACGTTTTTGCCGATCAAGTCTATCCTGCGATGTTACACTTCTGCCCTGCCCTGAACACAAAACTACTATCCATAGTTCAGGCTTGGTTCTCTGAACGTAACAGTGACTTGCAGAGCCCGGATCTTAATCTAATTGAGGGTTTGGAATTTGTTGAAGAGACGTATTTGTCAATAGCATCATCTTTCAGCAGCTGAAGATCTCTTTAAGGAATGCATGGGCGTCACTTGACCTGAAACCCTGCAGAATTCGTAGAATCGCTTCTGTATATATGCCGTTATTCAGATTGAGGGAGACCTAATAGCCTTTTGAACTAACATTTCTAATTCATTGGGTGAGCAATATATATATTTTGCATATGTAGAAAGAGAAATTTGGTGTATATCGTCTACAGTCTCAAATAAATTTATAGCCCGTAATTTATCATGCAGAATGGTAATTTCCAAAGCGTTTCGATGGGAACCAATTCTTCAGTTGCCTGAATTGTGGTAGTCGCTTAACAAAGATGGGGGTGGGGGCTATCGAGCGGAAAGTCGAAAATTCCCAATCAATTTTGAAACCGTTGAATATTCTCTCAGTTTGCATTAGGATATGGAATGTTTATTTGTGAAGTCAAAGCTAATATTGAGATTGCTATTTGTATTTTTGTTGTATCTAATTTCTATTTGTATTTGACGGTAGATTTAATTATAAAACTGAGAATATGCTGTTAAGGCACACAGCGCTCTCATGATTTATGAAGAAGTCATAAGCTTCTGGGCATTTCTAGGCTCATAAAAGAATCCGAATATGAGAATTTGATCTACGTAGTAAAAAGCACTAGGAAATATTAATTAGCCAAGCCAACTGATTCTTAATATAAAAAGAAAATAAAGACTATGCATGTCATTATTATCCATCACAAAACTGGAAAGATTAAGTCACCTTAATTGAAGGGACCTCTTTCCTCGTATAAAGCTAGATAAAACTATAAGGGAGAGAAAGATAATCTTTCTGTCAATAATATCGTTGATCCTAAATGTAAACAGTTATTCAAGAACAAACATTTGATCACATTTTCTCTAAGTGACCCAGTCAGAGTTCACGATTCAACGACACAAAAATGAATCGACCACCTTTGTTTTTCACGTCTTTTAACAGGGTTTTAACTCGAACATAGGAAAGTTTGAGGCGTGAAAAAAACAGTGATTTTAGAGAGAGGGAAGGAAAAAAACCCATCGATCCAAAGTTGAGATTTACGACAGGGACTTGAAGATTTCTAGAGACTGCTAATTATCATTTAATCAGAAGGCTTGAATCTTAGAAATATTCCAAGACCTCACCTGAATTGATTATATGTGAGAAGCATTCTACGACGACCAATTAAAATTTATAACGAAGGTCCTCCCCCACCCTCCTATGCTAATTTTCGAATGAAAAACCAATTTGAAAAAGCAAACGAGCGACCCCCTGAACCGAGTGGTGGAAGGAGTTTGAGGCCCCCGGTAGGTTGCCTTGCTCTTTTCCTCCAATTACCAAAAGAGGTTTACGAGTGTCAATTACGTTGCCTGGCAAACAAACGGTGAGGCAAAGACGGGTTATCAGAGCGCCTTTATTGGCACCCATTCTATCCAAAGACCCTGGCGAAATCTCGGTGCTGTCTTCAGGTCTAATGATGTTAAATTTAACATGCCGGCATAACACGTCCAAGGATTTAATCAGGGATTAGACGTTCATCCTCTCTCTGCTCCAGAGCTTAAATTCAATAAGTCGGCGATACTTAACATCTCAAATTGAGTGGCGAAGAAAATTCACTGTCTTGCAGGTCGAAAGCGCCCATGTTGACAGACGCCGCCTTGTTTGCTGGCTTCGTTTCCTATTCTGAGGATGTTTCGACTGCGCTAGAATTCGAACGACTAAAGACAGAATATTAATTGGATGGATTTACACAAAAGAGTCGGAGCGAAAGGGAAATTCTCTCTTGTTCTAAAAAGAAAATGCACTTCGCTAATTTTCTAAAACCCGACAAAGAGGTGTTTTTCTTCTTTTTTTTTTTGGACGCTTCCAAAGTGGAATGAAAGTTTAATGGATTTGCGAAAATGTTTTTCTAAAACTATGCAAAGAGCGCCAAAGAACGCACTTAACAACTTCCTCAAATCAACTTTGTCAATTCCACTAGCAGTATTGATAAAGTGGAATAGGAAACTTAACTGCTGCTATTATTTCTTTTCTTGTCGTTAACTTTTTCTATAATGACCAGATATTGGTGGGTGTTTATTCAATCACAACCTATAACTCTAAAGAATTAGCTAATCTCGTACCAACAGAAGAGAGAACATTTTCAGCAGTCTCTCTGAAAGAACATCCTAGATTACGATCATGTAGACTTTAAATACATGATTATGATTTATTACAAAATAAATCCATTCTTTTTGACCATTTAATTCGATACTAATAAACAAAAGCTTTGAAAGTATATAAAAAACATCTTATTATTTTTATTTAATACTTTTAAAATGCAATTGATGTTTATTTTAATTTATAACAGTTTTAGTAATCTTTCTTTCTCTCTGTGCAGCCATTTATCTTTTTTTTTTTTCGTTATACTACTTTCATTTAATAACTCGCTTTTGCATGGGTTGTTCAACTTTGAAGAATGTTTTTCATAGTTTTCTCCGCTAATTCTCGAGAAAGACACCCACACTTAATCATCCGTTTAGAATCGTTGAGGGAATTCCAATTACCATTTTTTCCTCGAGTGCCACGAAAGACTATGCATCATAGCTTAAGTAAAAGAAAAGAAAAGTCTAAAGATAAGGGAGAAAAAGTATATTCATGTGTTTTTACGAAAAACTTTACATATTCATTTTGGAATCTACAATAGAAAAAAATCAATATTTAAAAACAGGAATAAAAAACTTATGAAGAAGGCAGGAATAAGTGGAAAACAGATTACCTTGGTATATGCATGAATGAAATACGGATTGCAATAAAGCAATTTTAACCTACAAAGGTTTTATTAAGTAGAACTAGGAAACGATGATTTAAAATTGTGTTAATAGTCTTTAATTGATTACACAGGCCAACGATGAAAAAAAAACTTTTTGAATGAATTTGCCTTATTCTTGTGGTCTTTAGTGTGTTGAATAAGCTTTTACATTTTTTCTATCATGGCAGTTTCCAAGTTATACACCTAGCAACTGCAATGTTAAAGTGATGCTGTGAAGAGATTTGGCTGAAATGTTAAAGTATCCATATTTTTGGGCCACAAGGAAATTTATCAGGCCCCAATGAAAAACAAGAAATCTTTGGATGATAGAAAAAAACTGAGGTCAGATACGGATTCAGCACAAAAAAAGAGCATAGGAATCAACTGTGAACGTTAAAAAAGTTTTTAAAAAGACATATTTAGTTGGCCTATGTTATTTTTTATCGTAAAATGGTCTGGTTGTTGAGGATCTTCTCACAGTCAGTATTCATGTACTTCTTTATCTCCAACGCTTCAAACGTCAAAATTTTCCTGTGATCTCTTTCGTATTTTGAAACGGACATAATGTCCTCCATGGGCTCGAACTGGTGCTTCTTCTTGATGAGGTGGTCCGCGAAAAAGTTAAATGCAGACTAATGTTCAGTTCGTTTTGTTGTAAATTATAATATAAATTGTAAAATATACAGGGTGTCGACAAACAGGTTGTCCCGGTTTCATGATTTTATTGTAGGTGTATTATTTAACATATCAGCACGTAACTTTAAAAATACATAGAGCAACTCACCAATTTTTTTTTTGAAAATTGTTTGGCAGATCTATGTTTCCGTTTGCGGTCGCTAGAGGACTACAGCTGCAAAATTGATAGAGCGGTGGTGTCGGAGATGATGATCAAGAAAGCTGCCATGGCCTCCATGCTCCCCTAACTTAACGCCTTGTGACTTGTTTGTATGGGGGTGTTTGTGCTGCTGGTATGTGAACCGGGGGACATTCAATTTGAGCAAAAGATCGTTGATACGAGCTAGGTAATGGCAGATCAGCCGGTAATAGTAGCACAAACACTAAGTCCATCAAATATGGCTGGTATGCCAGGGGGGCTGTTCCAACAGGATAACGCTCGACCCCACACTGCCGCGGCAACCCAACGTGCCCTTCAGGGTGTCCACATCCAACCATGGCCAGCACGATCACCAGATCTGTCGCCCATCAAGAACGTCTGGGACATGGTCGGATGCCGTGTCAGGGCTCTTCCACAACCAGCAACAACTGTCGCTGATCTGACCATCCAGGTACAACAGGCATGGAATGCCATACCACAAAATGACATTCGGCATCTCTACGACCGTATGCATGCACAAGTGCTGGCCTGCATAGACCAGCGCGGCGACTACAGCGGGTACTAAAGTCCGTGGTTTTCACCATGTACAGGGTGGCGCTGGTGGCGCCCCCTATAAGTTGTAACCTTGAAACTTGAATCAATTGAATAAATACCATAGCTGAATATACTGTCCAAATTCCATTCATCTAGCACAAGTCCTTCGTGGTGTTGGGATTTTTTTTTCCGTCAGTATATTTTGTTTCTATTTCCTATTTGATGATTTATTATCACATTTTTAAATCGGAAAGTTTAGTATATGGGTCTCGAGTAGTTAAGCGCTTATATTTTTCTATGCTCCCAATACAATCATATTTTCTCTGCCGTGCTAAGAAAGTACACACGCATTATCCATTAAAGCTAATTACATGTACTAATTTTTGCTAACCACTATAGTCATTTAATAGGGCTAAATGTAAAATAGGAAAGTTAGGAAATTCATAAAAAAAAATTCTTTAAAAAAAAAACAAAACTTAAAAACACCTTCAATATACTAAACGCTAAAAGAAATCTTACTTTGAGATTTTATTCTTTCATAATCTTAATTTGTTTGCTATTAAATTCGTTTACTCTTTTCACAAACCGTAATCTAAGTTTTATCTTGAAATAAAAACCATCATGCTTATTTACCACTATATCCAGTTCTAGATTTCCAGATAAGGCATTTGAACACTATAGGAATTCAATTTCATTACAGAGATTTCTATCTGTAATTACATTCACGTTTTTTAAAGCCAAAATCTGAGTCTTTTTTTAAACCCCCTCCTTAACGAAAGACCCTTTCCCTTTCTTCAGACTCCTCACCATTTGAACAGTCGACAAGTTTCATGGGAACTGAGATTTCTTTTAAAATGTTAATGACATAATCTATCAGCTGGCCTTTACAGTTACGCAAAATTAAAATTTAAAAGCCACGGGCCTCCCAGAATAGAGTGGGATGGCAGACTGCCAAGGAGAGCAAAGTCGGCGGAGGAACTACGACGGAGGCCGCCGACGGTCGATTAGAGCCGTGAAATCTAATTTCATTTACAAGGTGGGCTGATGCCGGTTATCGGACCACCCTGCTCCTTGGAAATCCGACTGGTCCTGATAGATGACGCATGGCAACAAAGCAGATTTAATTACCTCCCAACCGCTTTGCTTGACAGGTAATACATTCGAGACTGCACAGGCCAAAAAGATGCCTCGCCAACACACATCCGCCAGGTACCCACTACTGCTACTTTGCTTCCATTTGCTCCACTTCCTTATTCTGTGGGCGCATAACCTCGACTCCGGAACAGGAAAATAAACATTAACGCTTCATGTCTAACGTGGTATATAGATACTTTACTGTATCAAGCTACCAAAAAATAAATAAATTGCTTAATATTATTAAGTAAATAACTAAAAAAAAAACAGATTGCTTCTCTAATAGTTCCCCGTAGATAAATTCGAATTTATTGAAATAAAAAAAGACCTATCAATATAGAGAAAATTCCTAATGTACGATCATGGTTATTCTATTTGGTTGAAATAGATATTAAAGAGACACTAGAGTAAATTTTAAAATCCTTTTGTTTCTCCTGTATCAAAACATGACCATGTTAGCACAAATTTTACATGTTATTTAATTATTAAAATTTCATTTTTATTTAGATAATGTGCTAACATCTGTCTTGGGAGCTCTTTCTAATTACAACATTAAGTTTTAAATTTTCTAAAACTTGAATTCATTTCGAAAAATTGACAGAAAGCAAATTAAGATAACGGCGACTTGATTTGAAATTGTGGGCGTAAAAACAATTTTCACTTAAAGAAAACCTCTATTCGATGCAAGAAATGCAATTACACTACTGGACAGAGAAAGTGTATGGCCAAAAAATATCACAGGAGCACTAATTTGCCAATAGGTAGCGCTCAAAGACATGTTTAAGTGATGCTAGTGACGTAACCAGATCTGAATGACATAACTAGAGCGCGTGATATTCATGTCTCCACGTGTCACACGGATGCATATATAATGATCAGACAGCAAAATTACAATTACTGCTGGTATGACTACTGATCATCATTTGGGGCTGTTTGAAAAAGGCCGAATAGTGGGCTTGCACGAGGCTGATTGGTCTACTCGACGAATTGCTTGTCATGGAACCGTGGAAGGAGAGAGGAAGGCTGCACGTCAAGGACACAAGATTCTAGCAGCCATCGTCGCACCACAGATTGTGAGGACTGTCACCTCAGAAGATGTGCGACAGCAGATCCAACTTCAATATCCACACAGATCATGCACTTTGTGGGGCCATTTCTACCAAAAGCGGTCTTTTGCTCAGTTTGACATTGACACCGATCCATCGTCAAGCACATCTTCCATAGTGTAGAGAATATGAGGATTCGCGGCAGGAATAGCATGGCATTGCATTATCAGACGTATCATGGATCATTCTGGGTCGCAACGCTGGACTCAGAGGTATGAGTAGTTATCCGGCACATCTTGTGGAACGTCATAGAGGTCCGAAACCTGGAGTTATGGTGTAGGCAGCCATTGTTACGTCTCCAAAACCTGTTTGGTATTTGTGCAGCGTATAATGATACCCCAGCGGTATGTCCGTCAGATCATTCAGCCCCATATTCTGCCATTTCTCCAACGCATACCAAATGGAATATTGCAGCAAAACAGTGCTCACCCATATACGGCAGCCATCGTTCAACAGGGTCAACGTGGTATTGAGACTATCGTGGCCTGATAGTTAACCCGATATTTCGCCAATAGAACACGTGTGGGACCATTTGGGCAGGTGTCTTCGTCCGCACCCGCGAGCTGCGACGACCCTTGCTGAACTCCGGGTGCAGTTGGAAGAAGAATGGCGGAATGTGTCTGGACATCATACAGCACTGCACGATACAATGCATCATCGAATTGTCGCCTGCCTGAATGCCAGAGGGAGCCCACCCTACTGATTTCTGTCATGTTCAGTAAGGGTCTAAACATGTTCAACAATGGTATCAACACGCAATTCACAAACACTCTGCACGGACCAACAATATATATCTCATGACCAACACAATGCAAGGAAAAGTTTGTGCAAAATACTATCAACAATGGTGTCAACACGCAATGCACCAACACTAGGCAGGGATCAACAATATATATCTCATGACCACTAATGGAAGACAAAATTTGTAACAATGCATAGAATTCCTGTTATTCAGGCTTTTCTTAGAAAAAGAGAGTTCTTAGTACTTAACAATTTTTTGAAAATCTTTAAAAATGATTAGTAACTGGAGATAATGGAAAGTTAGCAGACTATTGAGAAGGAGTGGAAAGACAACAGAGGAAGCACTCCTTTAGCTCCGTGCTGTATTGATCAAATGGTTAGCAGGTAAATAGAAGAATCGGCGACGCTAGACTACACAAAGTGATGAATGGCCAAGTTTTGCTTCAAGACATCGAGAGAAGAGTGGGAATTGCAACAACATCAAGTGTACATCTAAAGTAAGATTACGTGACTAAGAAATTATTTAGGCTAGCAGTGGCATACTTGGAGAAGTCCATCCATTATGAGCATTTAAAATTTTATTTTTGGAATTTTCATTATGAATTTTTACTGTATTAATTCTAAGCGTTTTCATGATTTTATTTTTAAGATATTGCAAAATTTGTTTACCTACAAGTGTAATTATCCCGGGCAAAGCTGGGTACCTCTGCTAGTAGTTTTCATAAAGTTTCCATGTCTCATACAGGGTGTTTCACTTTCTCTTTCAATTGTATAGCATTTTATAGTAGTTTTATAAAGAATATGACTAGCAAACTCTTCAATGGTCTAGAACAGTGATTCCTAACCTTTTTCAAGTTAAGTAAATTGCAATCCTAAACTCACGTTTGAATAAAAACGACATTTTAACAGGGTAATGCACATACACATGTTACAAAATCATAATATTTCCTATAAAAAATAATCTCCGCGACCCTCCAAAAATTCTTTCGTGACCCTTTAGGGGGTTGCAACCCCCAGGTTGGGAACTAGGGATCTAGGGCAACGTCGTTTATGAGAGGCCATTGAAACAAATATGGAATTTATTAAGATAGGTATGTCATTTATTTTTAATTTATTGTCTTTTCAGATCATTCAACCTCAATAAAAATGAATTATACAACTTTCTGCTAATAATTAAGAAAGAAAATGCAATATTATTGTCAATAGATAAATCATTGTTTCAATGCGTTGTTCAGCAATTCTGATTACTGTGATTAGATGTTAATTTTGTTTTGGACATTTCTTCCTTATACCACCATCCGTCACTAAAATTAAAGAATTGCACTAGCAATGATTAAGGATGTTTAGCGGAGTGAAGAGAATTTAAGAATGGTATAATTTTACGAGAAAATTCGAAGACTATTTTTCATCTTTAAGTCTACAACTTCTTTCACTGAAGTTATCAACATAACACCTTATTGTGAACTATCCAGTATGATTCAAAGGCGCGCTTTCGGGATCCTTTTAAAAATTCTTAATTATCAGATACGGTCAACATCTGTCGACTCTTAATCGACTGTGGAAAATGGCAAGAATACCTTGCTGTAAATATCAGAATGGTTTAAAACTATGTAAATCGTTTCAAAGATGATTTCTATATTTTCTCTATCGTAAGAAGTAAAGCAAAAAAACTTTGTAAAGATTATGATACTCCATTATGAGCTCCTCAATTTTTTTCTGTTTTTCGTGGATAAAATTTGCCCTTCGTTTTGGTTACCGATCTGTTCTTCGTCTTTGTTTTTGCAAAAAATGTCCATTTCGACTAAAATAACAACGATTAAGCTAGACATCTTTTGCAACCGCATTCTGATATCAAAATAAGAGAGAGTGGAGTGAGAAATCAGGAAAATATTGGTTCTGCAAGGCCACATGCATTTTGTGTCGAATGACTCAACCAGAGAGGGATACTTAGTTTTCAAAATCCAAATAAACCTCAGCCAATTTATCTTGTACTTTTCTGTCTTTCCTTTTCGAATTGTCCTTTTTTTACGTCTTCATCGCTGTTCCCTCCTTCCTCCTTTTTCTCTTCGTTTCTTCTTCTGCTGCTTCCTACTCTTGTCTCTTTTATCTCAGGGTATTTTTTTCTTTTGTATCTCCTTAACCCGTCTCTATGGCTGTTCGTGCTAGGTTTTTATTTTATTTTTTATTTCTATCGGGAAACATTTTCGACGAAGTATCCCGCCTTAATTTCTTCTTTGCTTCGCAATAACACTAAATTTAAAGCCTCATTTTCTGCCAGAGGCAATAACCGGAGTTCTTAATTCTCTTCACTCGGCGCGCCATCTTTAAAGCCTCGGCGCTGAATCTCGGAGCGAAAACTCAGTGGCCAGGAATTTAAAACACGGGTAGACCCCTCTTAAAATAGGGAAAAAAGCCCACTTTCTCCTCTTGTATCATTAAATCTCCCAATGAATAGTTATGTTTTTTCTCTTCCTCCTCCTCCTCCTTCCAGCTCTTTACTTCTAATTAATTTGCCGACGTTTCAATTTAATTAAAAAATAATTTGGAATTTAAGAGGAAGAATACAAAGGCGAGGAGGGAAAGAAGGAGAATTAGGACATTAATTAAGCGCTCTTTAAACAAAGATCAATTTAGGAAAAATACTCTAATTCCAGAGAAAGAAAAAGTGAGAGAGAAAAATTGAAAGGATGAAAGGATAACTCAGAGTGGATGATTAGGTTTATTTCATTTATCGATTCCATGAATAATGAATAAGAGTCTGCAGAGTTTGCAGAATGACAAAATGCTATAGCGAACACTTAGTGAACTCAACCTCTCTTGAGAAAGTGATTAAAATTAGATTCTAAACGAATTTTTTATATCAAAGAAAGAAAGAGTCACCACTCTTCGCATTTCGTTTTTTTTTAATTGCAGTAGGCAACCTATTTTTAATTCCTTTTGAGCTACTTCGTAATAAATAAATAATGATATTCAACATATGTGAGAGAAAGGAAAAGTTGATGAAAATTTGATAATGGTTTTAATGTTAAATTAGGGACATCTGCTTCCCTGCATGCGGAAATGATGGTGTCAGTGAACTATTTTTATACAAAATAATTTTCTACCTCTTTAAAAAGGCCAATCAATGTAATAATAATATAGCTAGCTTCCCATTATGTTTCATACGTCATAGCTAGCTTTATTATCCAATAATTTTTCATAACCGAACCAGGTTATATCTTCCTCAATGATGTTGCTATTTTGAACTGAAAAATGTTTTAAAAAATGTAGAAAAATAAAAAAATCCTATAAGAGTAAATCGAAGAATCATTACAAAATTTTAAACTTAATACAATTAAAAAAGAATGGAATTCACCACAAATTTCTCCTCTGCGCTGGACAGCCTAGTTTTATTGGAAATAGTTGACACGCGGTGAAAATTTGATAAAAACATGTGTCAGCACTTTCCTATTTGATATGATGAATGTTGATATGAATATTTGATTGCTCATCAGTGCAGTTTTGGATTGTAGGCTATTTACGTTGTGTTGCTTATTATTAAGCAGAATTCTTTTTTTTTAAGTAACTGAATGTTTGATTATAAACATTTTAATTTACTAATTAACATATTAATTTATTTAACAACAGATGTATCATCCACTTTTAAGAGGTGTGCCTAAAACAGTATATAACACAGTTTTTGTTTTTGCTCTCCGCATAATAGTATGTAGCATTGGCTAATTTTGGCATAGTTTATTCAAATATAATTTTGGTTTTTCTCCACCTACCGATTCCTCAGAATTTCAAGTTTCTTTTCTGCTATAGAATGGAATTAACATTCATATGTAATACCAAAAAATTCCGCTCTATATCCCTAACCCCAGTGGCGGTTCGTCCACAGGGGCTGCAGCCCCTCCAGCTTAAAATGAAAGTTACATTTTATTATCGCTGTTCTTAATTTTGTTATATATTTCTCTATAAATCATTATTTTCTTGCTTGTGATACAATACCACTCGAAAGCAAATTTTGCAAATATAGTTGTATTTTGCAACAGTCCGTGTGCTATGCGAGCTTGGGCTAGATACTCAACATTGGGGCTGCATTCAATTCAGCCCGAACAAAATCACTCAATCCAATGAAGGAATGAACTAGAAAAAGCGCTTCTGAAATATATTCCTAGAATTATTTATATATTATGCAGTAAACGGACCTGCTTTAAAATATTTTACTTACTGTTATTTATACTTAAGAATTTACAACATAATAATCAGTTTTAATAGCCTATTCATACTTTTTTATGGTAGTGGGGATAACGCGTGATTTACAAGGATTTTGGACTGCTATCTTCGCAGCCCCAAATGACATTGCTGAGAGTGTTGGTTTTTCAGTATTTTCAGTGATCAATCAAATCGCGGCTAATTATATTTAGTTCACCTAACAAAATTTTTCCTGTTGCGACTATGTGTTGTGCTTATTGAAGGTAAATATTGTGCGGATAATTTTTCCTACTAATAAAAACTTTAATAGTATTAAATTTGTACTAAATTTAAATAGTATTACTATTTAATAATAGTTATTTAAAGAAATGAACGAAAAGATAAATTCTGTTAAATATTTTTAAAATATTAAAAGTCACTATTTCCCATAAACTAACTTAATCTTATAATGATTATTATTAATTGTTGTCACATTATTATTATTATTTAATATTTAATTATTATTAGCTATAATATAAATTAAAAATTATATATCAATATAATAATAATAAATAATAATAAGTTAAAATTTATATACATGTATGTTATAAAATTTAGTTTATTATTATTAATTATTATTATTATATTGATATATAATTTTTAATATATGCTTTCTTTTATTCAAAGAACTAAAAACAATTACATTATAACCTATTATCCCCAAGCCTCATATATGGCTTGTATGGGACAATATGATACATTTAAAAAAATACACGTAACTACAAAAACTAAAAATTTCTCTATACTAAAACATCAATGAAAGCATTACTTGATCAGCAACAAATATACTGCAAATATAATTAATTATATTCTTTCCATCTATAATATCCTGCTTTTATAAATATAAAACAGCTCAACCTTTGAATCCATTTCGAAACCGTATTAAAAAATTTTGGGATATAATAGTATCTTAGCTTTTTACCATAATTATTCATAATTCGTGGAACATTAAAGG